>JAHLJT010003520.1:0-39031 GCA_031308135.1 Acheta domesticus | reverse complement strand
AGCTACAAAAAGCATCGTTCAAATATCATAGACAAGCTTCAAAGCTTCGGATTTTAAGAGGGAAAAAATAATCCTTACGTCTTCCTTCGGAGGGAAAGTAAATCCGGCTGTCCCATGTTATAGATTTACTGCATGTAAAACAACCTCAAACCTAAAAGAAACTTCAGAGCTAAATTCAAATCGCCTATTTCGTCGCCTAAGTAATACCTCTTTCTCAACTAGATGGTGAAAGGACGTTGCGAAATTTGCGTAGTCAGACGGAAGAGCGGCCCAGATGACCCGAGTTTCGTCAATTAAAATAAGGCATTAACCAACTAGCGCTTTCAATTGTTGTAGATCCATTGAATATGGGAAATATTGACTTTGTAATTGAATAAACATTGAAACTTCATTTCTTAATTCATATCATGGAGTACCACAAGATATTTGCTACCATGACTGAATTTGTTGTTGGTATTATTTTTGAAGAACTTTCTTCTATTCCTTATTTATTAACTTAAGAAAACTTTTTAATAATTATGTATTTTGAATCTCACAAAATGAATAAAATTAAATGAAACTGCGGAGTTCCATAGTAAATAATTTTTTGTATAATATTTAAATAAAAATAGTGATAAAAACTAGTGGAAAGCAACGTAAAAGAGTAAAAGATTATCATTTTCGATTATGAGCATTGTTTGTTTTATTGTTATTACTGATTTTGTTAATTTAGAAAATTTCTTTACTGAATTTATACTATTTTTTTTTCAAAGAACAATCTAGGTATTTCTGAAAACTATTCATAAGCACTTCGAAAAAGCCAACGTGAACTGGTAACTAAAGTGGTCGATCACATTCACCGGATTAGGATTGAACAATTGCCACTTTAAGCGCACACCTTCAATATATCTCTCCTTTTTCTTTTTTAGATTTAGAAAGAAAAACGAAGAACAATAGTGTAGATGTCCATTATACTGAAAGCGTAATTCGTTAATTTGCTGCTTGCGTTAAATTGTTGAGCCTATAATTTTAATTTTGTTTACATTTCAGGAGTAAGGTAGTAAACACTAAAATACTTCTGTACAATTGCTTATTCTTTTTTACAGAACTTCATTTTGCACACTTTAAAATTATTTACTCTACAGAAAGATACCTGGTGTGCAATTTATATTTTGTAGATTCATTTGTATCTCTTTTATAATGGTTATCCGAACCATCTGGTCTGGAAGAGTCGAGAGGGAGATTACTGCAGCAATAAGAAATACGTTTGGCAGAATCGCTGGTTAGAAAAACACATTAAAACCCAAAGTACGTCGGCGAGTCTGCGGCTTGGGCGTGGCAGTAATTGTACATAAACTTTGTTCGTGACTGCGCATTTAAGCCCATCTTAGCGCTAATTCCGTTGTTCACCTGGGAAAGCATTGCGACGCTGTCTCTGAGGCAGCCCTTGCGTGCGCCGGTGTTTGCTGTGGGCTGCGGGGGCGGGTGAGGGGGCGGGGAGGGTAGAGGCGGCGACTTCAGTGGCTCATTAAACACGCCATTAGCCACGACATCGAGCGACAGGCCCCGCCCATTACTCCTCCCACTATCTAGCCTCCCACCTACCTCCTGAGTGACCATCTCCTCTCCAATGCGTCTATCTGCGTCATGTCAATTGACTTTTAGACCGGGAGAGGTGGCTCAGGGCATCAATTGATGTCATTGCAGTGTCTCTGACCGGGAGGTCCTAGGTTCTAATTGCGACGGTGGCAGGATTTTCGACACTAGTACATTGATAGGTCGGATTCAGTCCCTGTTTGGAGGAGAATTTTAGTGTCCGGGTGCTGTGATCGGTAGTTTCCGTGGTTTCTCCGATCAATAACAGGCGAATGCTAGAGCCCAACACACGGGCCACGGACCCACCCCCATACCCCAACGTACGGGCCGAGTACCCCACCATACGGGCCACGGACCATGTGCGATCTTTACTTCCCCTTCCTTGTCTTACCCTTACCCTACGGACACACATTTTCATGTACTACACTAACACACGTGCTGGGAGACCAGTCGGAGCTTAAGAGTTTGTCCCAGCTGGGCGGTGCTTCGCTGTTGGGAGGTACATGGTTGGGGAAAACCCCGCTAGCCGACGGGCAGGTCGGCGCCGGTTCTCACCATCGAGCGGAGAATGATCACCATCTCCGAGGAAAAACGTACACTAAACTTACGGTACTAATGACCTTAGCAGTTGACCCGCCAAAGCGTCTCAATGGCAGCAGTTGATGCGCGTATCACTAATCAACCAACCAATCAATTGGTTTCTAGAGCGCAAGTTCAGGGATTCCGTTCTGGCAGAAGGGCGGTGGATTTCGAAAGAAGCAAATGCCTCAGTGTGACAGGTCACGCTTATTGCATGAAAAGAAGCATGGCAGGTGCTTGGCAAAATTAAATCCCTCCGACAATTTCCTGTCCTAACGAGGCCTCACGTTCTCGTGACCAGACAGTTTGGATATTACCTTTCCGTGTTTCAGCTTATAGTCCTCTTGCCGTCTTATTTTTATTTTGTCCTGCGTGCAGTTCCATTTGTGCATCATACGTCCTAGATCCTGATTTCCTTTGCTCTCTGTCAACAGCTATCCATTTTACCATTCGCCTTTAATCCAAGTCTTCTTTCATCTCTATTTAATTTAATTTTCTCGCCCACTTTGACCAATCTTTGCCGTCTCTCAGATATCTCTGATTTCACCATGCATTGGCAGCTGTTTTTACTTCGCCTCACATCACTTGAGTCTTTCAGTTTCTTCTACAATTATAGCTTCTCTACTCCTATCGTGCTGATTGTCTGTAGAACAACATTCGTGCTCTGCTTTAAATAGGAATTTTTCTGACAAAACTCTCCAGCCTTCCTTTGCCCACACAGCGTAATTCCGAGCTACCTGTCGAACTTTTTTGTGAAGAATCTCCAGAATATCCAAAGTACAGCTAAAGAAAATATACAAAGAAATGGCATTTTTCGAAATCAAGGGAAAACAAAAAAAAACGAAATTACGGTAAAACATTATAATTTATTCATTTACATTCCGTTTGAGAATGTTAATTTATGAACATTTCGAAAATTATGACACAGCTCATATTTATTTTGATATTCCTTCCAGTACAAGTTTTCATCTTTCTTTGCCGTGTTCTTCTTTTTCGGCACATTCTTTTCTTTTTAGTTCGCTCTTTACCCTTTCCTGTGATAAATTCTGCCTTTCTATTAGACAGTATGCAAATAATCACACAGGCGTTTACATTCTATTTTGAAAAATATGATGAAATAGAATTAAAAATAAATTTACAGATATAATTTTTGAAACGTTTTAATATATTATTCATTCTGAATATTTCGATTGGATGTATGGCCCGACGGTACCTGCCTTCTGAAACCACCTATGGGATTCCAGACTGAAACAAAAATTATATGCCAATACCGACCCTCGATCACCTATTACCAACCGTTAACGTAGTGTGTGCTGTAGGGAAGGAAATGACACCGAAAATTTTCTTTTGTGTACCTGACAAATAGAAGTAAGAAGGAATGGCCGCCAGTAACCTAAATACATGACGGTGGCAGAGAAACCGGTATCAAGACGGTCTGGAAGATAACTGTGTTATCAGAAAAGCGATATGCTTTACAAACGGTAGATATAACGCTCGCCGTGTTTGTAATTGCTATTGTTGTTGTTGTTGTTGTTGTTGTTGAAATGACTGCTGCTATTACCGTTGTTGCTGATGATGATGTAGGTGCCCATGTTGATGGTGGTTGTGATAGTGACAGTTGACGTATCTGAAGTTCGTAGAGATCCTAGTGATCCTAATATCGTTCTCATCATCCATCCTCGAGCAGCGAGACTCCGCTTGTAACTGAGGAGTCCGGGGGGCAGCGACTGGTGGAGCGGTAAGCGGGAGCCGTCCGGGGCCCTCGCGTGCTTGTGAGCCGCCGATGAGCAAACAGCGCCGAGGAAGAGAAAGGAGGAGGAGGTGGTTGAGGGAGCTATTGCTGATGCTGCCACCGCCACCGCCGCCGCTGCTACCGCCGCGCGCTAACGGGATTCGACGCGCGGACTCGCCTGACGCTTCAAGTCACCGCCGCCGCCGTCGCCGTGACCTCCTCGAGGACGCTGCCGTACGTGCGTCTCGGCGCCGCCGCCGCCGCTGACTCACCGCCGCCGGCGCCGCTCTATACTTGTCTTCAACAGCAAGTAGGAGGATTGTGAAAGTCGCCGGCGCAGAATATCGTTTTATGGCAACAAAAAGTAGGATGCGTGTACTAGAGGCTGTCTTACGAAATAGATAGGGACTAGCAAAACGAAGTCGAATACTCGCTATTCATGAAGAATACACTTTAAGATGCGTTCCGCCGAGCACAATGAAGAGGCATATGAAATGAGAATGTAGTATTTAATTGCAATTTAATGAATACTATTGAGAGGAGAATTGGGAGGAATTCGACAATCTTCCTAATGGATCTTTTTCTTCTTTATCTTCTTGACCTTTACACTCGTGACATCAACTCGAAAAATGCAAATGGTACTTCGGTAAGGTGTATCGACTGTTGATGAATTCGGATCACTCTTTTCTACAATTCTACATCTGCAGGGCTGACAAATATGTGTTCAATTTGATTTCTATGAAATTGATACGTGCGCTCTCCGGATTCTCGTAAGTAGAGCTCTCGTAACTCGGGGCTGACTGTATATGGAATCGATAGTAGGACATACGAAAAAGGAAAGTGGGGCAATGTTATGAAATTCAATACTGTGACAGGTGACGGAATATGCGAATGGAAGATTTACTGCGCGAGTGACTGTTTCGGAGGAGACGCAGGGATTTGGAGCAACGTCCAAAAGGAGTCGAAGGCTGACTGTTCGACTACCATGTAAAGGCCTGGGTGTTTTCATACTTGACTGTGGCAAAATTCGCTTCTCTTATAGGCAAATATCATGTGCGAACTATTATTCAATATTCTTGTGTCAGGTTCACCATTCCACCATGATAAATTAAGGCAATCCACCACTGTCATCACCTGACCAGGCATGATACAAGCATAAATCTCCTCTCCGGCAACGCTCAAAAAATGAGTACGGCACTCTCCATAAAATTTGACTGCAGGCATAGCATACCTGCTAATTAATTATATATCATGCGTTCTGCAGGATGAACTGGTACCGAAAAAATTGATTATCGTGATTTTTAAATTTCTTGCAGTTTTTTTTAGAAGAAGGCGTATAATTTCCCTTCTTAATGTGTTTATTCTATTCGTTTCTCAACTGCTTTTGAGATGTAAGATGTAAATTTGGAGGTGTTATAGTTCGTATCGCTGATAACATGTTTTCATTACACGAGTTAAATTGATACATTTCAGGCATTGAAAACTTTAACTTAAATATTGATGATCACACTAAAAATTCGTTTTATAAATTTTGGATGTAGTTTTGTACCCTTTTACTCTTTTTGATCCTTTAGTAATTGATATTCGAAAAGTTTTGAATTTATATTTTTTACGTGAGCCATTTTGCGAGGGTACTTTTTATTGTGTCACTGGATTTTACGTATCAGTTGATTTGTTTTTATTACATTATTATAATTGTTGTTATTATTAATATTATTATTCTTTTTCATCTGTTCAATACTTTGCAGATAAATACGAAATAAGTATTGCACAATATTGTAACAGTCGAAGATGATTTAGATTTTACAATACACTGGAATAAGCAAAAACATATAACAAAAAAATTAAAACGCAAAATTCCAAATACGTGAATAATGAGTATGAAATCTGACGAGGAAGAAAGGAAAAATTCAATATTTTTCTCTTTGAAGCTTTCCGAAACGTGATTCTCGTTCCTGACCACATTTTTTTTGTTTAGTTTTTTCTCCTTGCAGACATTTCACCGAACCGCAAAGTCTTTGTCCCCTGACACTCCCTCAGCACATGTACTTTCGCAGTAGCTTCAAACGCGAGGAACTTTCCCATGTATGCACGTCTACAATACACGCGTGCACAAAGACGCTTCTTCGTTTCACGGAAAGCGAGCACAGCATCGAGAAACGAATCTCCGTGGTGCATTCTCTTGGAAGCACTCATCTGGGGTCCGACCTCATTTCCCCCAACCTCAAGGCGACTGCGGGTACCCGCTGTTGTCTGAATACACCTCAGAAACGCGATCGCTCGATCTTCGGGAGTTGAGGGGGCTCTTTCTCCATCGCCTCCTGAATACGCCCGTTATTCTTCTGGGAAGACCTGACGGAGCGCAGGAGTGGGAGTGAGGGGCGAGGAGATCCAGGGGGCTTGGTCTCGTTGTGATGGATCGGCGGAGGGCTGTACCTGTTTGTTTACGTTCTGACTGTAATTGAGGCCGAGGCCCGGCTGCGGGACAGCCCGTCGGCGAGCAAAGGAAAGGCACTCGTCAGCCCTTGTTCACCGCGTCGAATCGGAAGCCTTCCCGCCAGGGTCGCCAACCTCGCGGCGGCCGCCAGGTGTGTCGGCACAATGGAGGAATTGTCGTCTGATTTTGTTCACAGTCAGGATTGGATCTCGAGCGAGATAAGCGAAAGGAATCGAGGACCATGTGAAGTATGATTGGATTTCCAGTTCATTCGTCCTGGATATTGTTGTGAGGAGATTTCAACTATAGAAGTCACCGATTACAGATGGAGTACATCTCTCTGACGTGATGCTGAAAGCAACGTCTCACTATTCCAAGATTTTCGAAGAAGCAATCTTCCAGATAATATTTTTCACGAATAAGTTCTTGAGAATGAGAGAATGACTAAAGATTTTGTTTTTTAGCCTATTACTGTGGCAAGCCTTTTATTTTTTGGACACATTAAGAGGCCATTACTTTCCTCAAGTCACAGCCGAAATAGGAATAAAAGAGAATGAGTACATGGAGATATTTTCGTCATGAATTTCATATTCATAATTATCTTAAAAATAATTAGCTTCATAAATATTTCTCAATGTAAATACTATCCAACTTTTATTAAACAGATTGTATTGATCATAATTTTAAGACAAAATATTAGAAAAGTTTAAGTTTCTTGTGTACATACTGAAGGTTTTTGACATAACATCTCCGAGTTTGTTTCCGAACGTATTGTAAGTTTAAATCCTGCGCAATACGCAAACAATTGAAGTTTTTGTTTGTTGTGAAATGTGTGTTAAAAGAGGTTCGACACAACTTGGAATATCAGAAGAGATCTTTTATACATCATTTTGGTTTGTTCACATTTGCTTGCAAATTCATTATTGCCACGTACTTCAGAAGTTTTCGTATGTTATTGCTATACAGCATTAGCAAATGTTTTTCAACAAAAAGAACACAGTCAAAAGATTAAGTAATTTATAGAAATTCAGAGTAGTATGGCTTGTTGAACGGTATGCTATTCATTTTTTAGATAACTATTATCATGAATATATTAAAATCCCTTTTTTTCGAGCTATTTCGCAATAGAGACAAACTATTGTCTTATTGTCTGAGTGCAATTGCCGTCAATACTGTTTGGTTATATTCTGTTCTACTTTATCTTCTGTGTAAACAGCAAATAGTTCTCAATTATCTTATAACAAAAATGTACCCTGTCAAAGTAATTTTACTACCGCAATTGTGATTCACGGAGGAGTAGCATACACGCATTGTTTCTCCTTAAAAGTCGCTGTTTACGGAAGGTAAATGTGCAAGCAACTAAAAGTGAATTATAGACTGTTATCATGCAGAACTGTTCTTCTGAAATATTGAAATTTGTTGCCAATAAAACTGTACTCTTTTTTTGCAATAATAAAATTGGTAAAAACTTAGGAAACATTTACGTGCATTTCTCAAACCAAAACTCATGGGTAAAGTTATCTTAGGACAAATCAGGCAACATCTGAATGCGAGGTTTGATTGCAAGAGTAAATCCACTTTATTGCCCAAGAGCAAAACTGGAGGCCACATCATTATGTTTGCTTTGCTTCTTCAGAAAACTGCTGAATACACACTCTTGAGTTTACAAAATATTATTCTTATTTTTCACATTATTTCGAGCGTACACAGACGCGAGACATCCGGTCAGGAATAAAATGCGGCGTCTGCAAAGCAAAATAATAAACATATTGTATTTCATATATTTTAGACAAGGATTGGATAAATGATAGATATATACACAAAAGTGTATACCAGGCACTTTATGGTGTCTAGTTATAAGGTTTTAAAAGTGCCTGTGTGGAAGTGTGACATAACTTTGTGGGTCTTGCCTTTTCTTTAAAAAAGAGTTACCGTAAATATTTTCGTGTTTGTGCTAATTTTGTAATTTTAGTGCCTTTACGAAATCTCAAGAAATATCAGAATATTTCACACATCGGTTCGAAATGAGTGCTTTTCAGCTCTATCCTCCCCCTCTACTAAGTCCCAATCTCACGTCAATGGCCACAAAAACCAATAACCTAAAAATTCTAAAGCAATCTTCATTTAAATGTAGCCTTAAGGTGTTAAGAAGATGTAAGGAATGAATAAGAAATATTACAAAAAGGGAACGTGGTATTATGTGTGTAAAAGAAAAAACATCCTACGACATATATTTCTAATTCCCATTTCTGTTCAGTCATTTCAGAAAGATGAGCGCTTATTCGGATATACTCGTATTTAACAATCCTAGATAAGACTACGCAAAAATACCGGCTAAAATGAGCTCATAGTCAGCATTTGTTGCTGTTCCCGCTGCTACTCTGAACGAAAATATTCTAGGATTTAGAGTCACCTCGGTGGCGGACTTTCGTTACTAGCTAGAAAGCTAGGTCGAATTCAATTGCTGTCGGAAAGAAGAATTCTAGTGGCCGGCTGCGCTATTCGATAGTTTTCCATGATTTTTCCAATCAATACCAGGTAAATGTTGGAGCAGTACGCTAACAAACGAGCAACAGACCGCATACGACCTTTCCTTTCTTTTCCGTGCCGTCTCCCCTTCCACACACACGTACATGCATTGCTCTGCTACATATGTTGGGAGATCAATCGAGAGCTTAAAGATTGTCCCGGCTAGGGCGGTATACAGCTGTGGTGAGCAAGCCAACCTGTAGGTCTGCACCGGATCTCTTTCAGTGGCTGGCGAACACCGCCACATTCCGGCATAAATTACTCACTGCACTAACTGGACTATTGACCATAGCAGTTGTGCCCGGAAACATCAATCAGTCAACTCCGCATAAGTGCTACATCTCGCCAGAGAAATTTCGCATAAGACCGAACTCGTTCCGTGCTGCTCAATCGCCAGCCGTAGCCGTCCCAGAGTTTGTCGCGGGCGCCGCGTGTGTCACGTGGTGCGTGCGGGCGCGGGTCTACCTGCGGCCCGCGGGGCCTTTGTCTCCGTTGCCATTGATAGAGCGTGACAAATGCGAGCCGCGCATTGTGTGATTAAGAGAGGGGGACACTGCGCTGCCGGAGGACCACCGGGGAGAGTCGGTCAAAGCCCTCTGCACTGCCGCGCCGAGCTCCTTGCAAAGAACGCGAGGGTTGTCACATGTGATTAAGCTGGTGCTGTCTTTCAGTGGCAGAGCTGTCGGTGGCATTGCCATGCCCCTTCTCCCCGAAAAAAATACCTACGGTCGTTAAAAATGAGGGATTTTATGTACCATTACACGTGCCTTTAAACCACTTTGTGTACCACTACACGTTTTAAGGCCTTTAAAAATGTGACGTCATCTTGTTTGTCACGAATTTTTCTTACTAACGATGACGACGAAGATGATGCATTGTTTTCATAAGTACGGAGAGGAGAAATAAACAATTAATTATTCGTAAAGAAAATTTTTTTAAAAAAATGTTTGTATTTTGTAAGAGAAATAATTGTGTATAGCACGACCTTAATTGCGTTTGCCTCGTCCTGATGGTCTCGGCAAAGTCCCTATCTTGATCATTGCACGCACCTAATAAAAAACAACTGTTTTCAAACTTCTCACAATGCAGTCACATACCAACACAATTAACAGTGAGGAAATGGGGCCACCTTGAAACTCGAGCTGACCAGTGATTCGCAGGTCGCTGGTTCGATCTTGGTACGATGTACTTGGTGCGAGGAATTTGGTGAGTTTGTGTCGCCTGCCGGTATCAAATTCGTATGCTAATCAGTTGAATTTGCACTTAAAGTTCCCTTCTTTTACCTCGTCACTTTCAAGCAAATGCATAGCAGCATCGTATGCACCGCGAGGGATCTATTCTTCCCAGTCCTTATTAGTCCTGTTAGTATAGTGATTGTTTTATTGTTGGAGGTGGCTGTGTTTCTCCCTTGCTGCATGTTGGTCGAACTTCCGATAGCGGAGGATTTGCTCCATCAGCGGGACATATCGCCCCAGCCGGGCCGAGTTTGCTCTCGACCAGTCGCCCGGCATGTGTGGTAATGTAGTGCTTGCAATTCAAAAGTGTGTGTATGTTAGGGGTGAGGATAGGACAAGGAAGAGGAAAGAAAGATTACGCCCGATCCGTGATCGGTTTGTTCGGGTAGTACTGCTCCGGCATTATGCCTACTTTTGGTCGAAGAAACCACGGAAACTACTGATCAGAGCAGCTAGCAGCTAGAATTCTCCTCCAGACAATGACTGAATGCTACGAGGAGTGTCGACAATACGCTATAATCAAGATTCAAACGTAACTTCTTGCACGAGTAAAATACGTCGATGGCAAGTCGACAATTCTCCAGACAGACTTAGTGAAATGAAACTCAGAGAGTGAGAACACACCGAGTTTATTACAGAAGTGAAATAAAATACAGGTTATACAAATTTCTATTACAAAGTCGAAAATGGTTGTGAACGCTTTACAATATCTCCTTAGAAACTATATAGCCTACATCCCCACTCCTGTTTGTAAGTACATGGTGGAGGGGGAGATACTTGTTATGGTCAGAGGCGCAAATGCGCCTCTGTGTGGCCCTTATCACGGGCGGAGGGGGAGCTCCGAAGCGAGGATCTTGGTATCGCGAGGACTGTGCCCGAAGTGACCTTTCATGATTACATGGAGGTTAAGGGGCAGGCGTTAGTTATTGGAGCCTTCGACGTCTAATCTGAGCGCAGGGCGCAGCTGCGATGAAATTCATTAATATTTATTAGGTGCTTAAGATAGAAGTTCGTTAAAATTATCGGGGACACGAAAAGGCGCCTTCTTCCTGGATCCAAGATATTGGTTATCGGGACTTGTGCTTTAATTAAATTCGTAAGCCCTGCTTTGCTCCGGAGTACATTGCGTAATGCTATGTACAGGCTGTACGCTCTGTACGTGGGGATATAAGTCCTCCCCCACCAGATCCGCTTCCCCGTCCTCGGGGATTTGTTTTTTCTCCCGACGTACCACCAATTTAAGAAGTACCTTGTACAACATTTTTCTACACACATAACATACAAAACATAAAATAAACAATACGAAACCAATATCAACTACATTAAATTGTTTCCACAAAATAGGAGTGGGTGTGATGGGAATTAAGTCTAATTTTAGTTTATTTACATCGAGGTGGGATGGATGAAATTGAATTTTCAGTTTTACATCATGTTCCTTATACACATATACAAGTGGAAACGTCATGACATGAGTGGTTGACTTTGGTTCTAATGTGGTACTCATTGCTGATATAGGACAATTTACATTACTATAGATTAGATATGAACCTTGTAGTTCTACCGAAGTTTGGTTATTATTGCAAGTTTGTATTACAATTTCTTTAAGAGATGAGAAAAATAGGATGTCATTTTTGTTAAGAAGTTGAAACAGCTTTACATCATTAGTTACCTGTGCGAAATCACATCCTGTTGTTTTCGTCAGATTACAACTGGTAACTCTCACATTGTAATTAGCACAAACATATGTTAATGTACCTTTATGCAATCTTCCGTGGACCATTTAGAGGTAGGGCCCTGGAGATAATTCCTCTCGGAAGGAATTACACGACGTTATTAATAGTAGGCACAGGTGTGATTGCGTACAAGTGATAATTATTACCATCAGTAGTTGTACTGATAATATTACGACCAATCCTTGGTCTATTATGACAACCTGGCTCTTTGTGAATTTGAGGTTCTCAAAAACATGGTAAGGGTCACTATGAACAATAGATTTGACAGGATAAACCGCATACAGATGGTTCATTACATTGGTAACATCTTCATTGGAGAACAACTGAACGTTCGTGATATCATGGAAAGACAAACTTATGGTATTTTCTAGAGTTCGTAGAATCTTCAAGAATCTTCTTAAACACATCGTAGTGTACTGATACTGCTCTAAATGGTCTACTTTGAAATCCTGCTTTGACAATATTTGCTGAATTAGCCCCATGTTTAAATTTATGTGATTCATTTCATTACGAATTTGTGAGTGATAGAATTACTGAACGAGACTAGTTTATTAACATGTCGTATTTCCTGATCTCTGTCGCTTTGCAAGGCGGTAATTTGTGCCTCAAGCGTATCGTAATCCTCCTGATCTAAATTTCCAGAAATAAATTTTATAATTTTTCCTAGTCCATTGACAAGACCTCTTTTATTTCTATTGCGTGTGGGGAGTAATTTTGAAAGTTCCTTTTCAGCCTCTTTTAGTAGCATCGATATCTCGTAAGACAAGAAGGGAAAGGTATTATTACTTTTAGTATTCAAGGAGTCGGTGGCGTTTCTTATTTGGGAGAACGTTTCCGTTAAAGTAATTAAGTTGAAATGGAACAAAAACTTGTGGTAGTTATCTACGATGACTTTCCGTTTTTCATTTTGCAGTGGATTTTGTTGGTTTCGGTTTTCACCACTAGGCCGTCGCGATACAAGTTTTTGGATTTTTTGTTACGCGTCAGCGGGTCCTTTACATAAACAGTGTCATTTACTCGGTATTCATAATGGAAAGAAGTCTCCTCTGGCTGGGGATTGCAAGCAGCCATTTCTCGGACTTGCGTTTCTTTGTTAATGATATATTCCTCTAGATCAGTTGTAGGTACGAAAATGTGGTCTAACGCATTGTAATGGGATCCTATCGTGACAGTAAAAGGGGTCTTCTTGGTGGTGGAGTGAATAGAAGAATTGTACAGCGTGATTGCGTCAATTACAATATGCGCTAAGGGACTGCTTCTGTCTTTGCCTCTAAGAATTCTCATTTTTTCTAGCATAGTCGAATTAAATCGTTCTACGGGCGAATTTGACGAAGAGTTCAGAGGTGTCGTGGCATGGTAAGTGATGTTATGGGATTTGCAAAAATCATTAATCAATTTGTTTTGAAATTCGGTACCTTGGTCGTGTGTTATTTTGGTAGGAAATCCATGGTGAGAAAAGAATTGTTTTAGTTTCCAGAGTACTGAGTACCCTGTACCATCCGGTAAGGGTACGCCTGGCCATACTTCGAAAATATGTCTATTATTGTGAGTATTCTTTCTCCTTCAAAGTGGAAAGTATCTACGTGAATGGAAGAAAAGGGTGTGGGAGACGTAATAGGTCCTTCGTTCGGCACTTTATTCGGGTGGCGCTCGTACTTGTTCCTCTGGCAAAGTTCGCAATTATTGATATGGTCTCTGACTTGCGTCCTGAGGTGAGGCCAGTAATATTTCTGAGTAAGGTGCTCGATCGTTTCCGTAATGCCGTTGTGGTTAACACTGTGGTATTGCGCGACTAGTTGTTGTTGTAAGTTTTTGTCTTCGACATTTTCTACCAATTTATTGGTGCGTAAAATTACCAATTCGGATGTAAAAAGTTTTTGGCACGTTCTAATGAAGGGAATTTCGATCGTAATGTCATCGAAATATACTGCGTATTTCTCGCTTGGAATTATAATTTGAGGGAGGAGATTTTGTAGATCCTGAAGCAAATTGTGGTTTGTGACTCTAACTTTCACAATTTTGTTTCTTTTGAAGAGTGATTTTGTGGAGTAACCTGAAGTTTTACTAAATGAGACAAATAATTGGTTCTTATTTTGATTGAGGGATCTTTCTGACATTCTTAGGGTGAAGATAGGATCTTCTTGATTAGAATGTATCGTCTGGCAGTCAATTTCCTGTTGATAGTCTTTGTCCGGGACGGTAGCAATGTCTGATTTAGCGTCTTCATCATTGGCATTAATTTCTATGCGAGACAGCGCGTCGGCGACATAGTTAGTTTCGCCTTTCATGTTTCTTAATCTCAAAATTAGACTCCTCCAGCGGTTGTTCATTGAAGCTATCTAATTGTTCGACGTACGTCGACCGGTCAAATGCAACATCTGAAAAGTATTCCCTCGGGTATTCGGGGACGTACTCTTCGAAGTCGAGAAACAATAGCTGTCGTGCACAAAAGTGGAGACATATATTTCTCCTTGCTTACTATTGACTGGATCGTATGATCGTGAGAATTCTGTTCGATTCTATACTGTTTTTTGTTTAAGCGGGGAATGAAAATAGAGTGGGATCTTCTTATCCCCTAGGGTGATGGTATTAGTACCGTAATCGATTATTGCTTTCAGACGTGCAAAATCTGAAGAACCGATGAGAGCATCAAAATAATTGTGCCACTGAATTACTCTAAAATTAATAGGCGAGTCCAGACCGTACTCAGAAAATATCTGATAGCGTACGTTGTCCGTTCCTCTAGTTTTCGCATGGATGGACTGGATGCAAAAATCTTCCTTAAAAAGGTATTCAGAAAACATTTCGTAAGCGGGGTTCGGATTTATCATAGAGTTGCTGGCGCCGGTGTCAATTAAGATCTTTAGACCAAACAACGTGATGAAAGGGAGTTCTGGGGCATTGTGTATATTATTCAAGTCTTTGGTATTGATGACGCAACCTCGCGAAAATCCTGGTTCACGAATTCGCTAGTTTCGAAGTTCTCATTTGTCTGCTCTGGATAATAGTAGTCATACTTCTGAGAGGTTTCGTCATAGGTGTCCTCATAATTCTGTCCGCTATAGTCAGTATGGTCAATCTGATTGTCATTGTAGTGGTAATTCGCGTTTTGTCTGATAGTGGAAACACCTGACATGGGAGTCTGTCTATTACCTTGCGGTTGATTCGGCGGGTCATGCATTCTTCCAATCTGCAAGGGATGTGGATATGGTCTTCCCTGACCTACAGGTGGTCGAAATTGGGGAGGCCTAATAAGAGGAGAACGATGCAAATTTTGCTGCGTGTGATTTTGCGGCTGACTTACATGCGGTGGCAAGACTCTACTTGGTTCAGGTCGATGTGACATTGGCTGAGAACGCGACATACTTGGAGTAAAATTAGAATGCGTAAAAGGTGTGGGGAAGCTACTTCTGAAATTAAACGTGGGAGTTTGATTTGTTTTAACCTGTTGGTTGGGAGTTGGAAGATTTTGTTTTTGGTTGTTGCGCAATGAATCCATGTAGTTTTCGTATGCTCGTTCGTTGTCATAATCGCGGCATGCACGAAGAGCTTGAGAGAGGTCTGTAATCTGTGCGTACCTAAGGTATTCGCGATATGGGTTAAGGATACCTGCTCGGAAAGCGCCTAAAGCTTTTCCGTCTGCTTCCTGTAACTTCATTTCTAGAATGGGATTTTGATGATTCAATTTTAATGTACTTTTGTACTTAATGAGTAGTTGATTTAATCGGTCATGATATTCCAGGAAATTTTCATTGCGTTTTTGACAACAATTGGATATTTCGCGGAACAAGATGTGTTCGTCGCGAGCGTCTCCGTATTTTCTTATTAACTTTTCCTTTAGTCTTTCGAAATTCGAATTTGTTTCGACATCGAGCACTGATTGTGCTTCGCCTTTGATTTTGGCTTTTACTACATTGAAAAGGAACATATTAGTTAGTTCTGCATTCGGGGTTTCCGGAGATCTATGAAAATTTCGCAAGAAAGACTCGCATTGGACTAAGAAATAATCTAAATTACAGTCGGAAGTACCGTTAAATTCTGGCAACAGATTAATGTGTGCCATTTCCCACTTTGTGAGGGGTTCGAAGCCTTGCGCCATTATGTAAATAAAATTCACCTTAAGTTATGGAATAAATTCCTTAAAATATACAATTAAGATAATCTTTAAAATTAAAATTAATTTTCTAATTGGTTACTTTCAAAATGAAATGAATTATAAATTTAATTCTGGTTCACAGGTTATAAAAATGCAGGATACGAAAGTAGCTTTTTAAACTATTGCGTTTAACTACTGCACTTCTATAAGATACGTTGCACTTCTGAATTTTGCTTAATGAAAATGCACGATAACCAAAAATAGCTCTTTGACTACTGTAGCTAAGCACTGCACTCATTAACACAGCGGTGTGAAGTCTCACTTACAGCATTGAAGAGATGAGGATCCAGACCAACATCCTGCGTCTGAAGTGGGACGTTCTCTCAGGTTCCGTTGATCACCAGGCCGGTCCGAAGTGGATGGCAGCAGGGCGCAGCAGGTCGCAGACTCGAAGGCCTCTTAATGGGTGAAGAGGTTACTGCTGGCGATCGGCTGGCCTTAAGAAGTCCTCTGCAATGGCGATGAAGACCGCGTGCTCGTCGTGGACGTTCCGTCGAGACAGGGCAGCAGGGCGCGGCAAGTCGCAGTCTTGAAAGCCTCTTAATTGTTGAAGAGGTTACTACTGACGATTAGCTCGCTTAATGTCTTCCGTAATTGCAATTATTGGACACCTGCCATCCCGGCTGAGCCCCCAGTAAAATACGTCGATGGCAAGTCGACAATTCTCCAGACAGACTTAGTGAAATGAAACTCAGAGAGTGAGAACACACCGAGTTTTATTACAGAAGTGAATAAAATACAGGTTATACAAATTTCTATTACAAAGTCGAAAATGGTTGTGAACGCTTTACAATATCTCCTTAGAAACTATATAGCCTACATCCCCACTCCTGTTTGTAAGTACATGGTGGAGGGGGAGATACTTGTTATGGTCAGAGGCGCAAATGCGCTCTGTGTGGCCCTTATCACGGGCGGAGGGGGAGCTCCGAAGCGAGGATCTTGGTATCGCGAGGACTGTGCCCCGAAGTGACCTTTCATGATTACATGGAGGTTAAGGGGCAGGCGTTAGTTATTGGAGCCTTCGACGTCTAATCTGAGCGCAGGGCGCAGCTGCGATGAAATTCATTAATATTTATTAGGTGCTTAAGATAGAAGTTCGTTAAAATTATCGGGGACACGAAAAGGCGCCTTCTTCCTGGATCCAAGATATTGGTTATCGGGACTTGTGCTTTAATTAAATTCGTAAGCCCTGCTTTGCTCCGGAGTACATTGCGTAATGCTATGTACAGGCTGTACGCTCTGTACGTGGGGATATAAGTCACGATTGCGAAAGTACTATTTTTGCCTTCATTTGTAAAAGCCCTTGTAAAGATATTGTAAAAGCATTTGTAAAGATAAGCAATTATATTTAATGCCATCCATACAAAATATAAAGTTTTGTCAAAATTATAATTCATTATATATTTGATTCATTTACTTAAGTCAAATGAGTCCAATCGTCCCCGATACTGGTTACTCCTGCTGAAATACTCGTATTTTTATCGACATGAGCACATTAAGGCTACAGAATCAAAATGTGTCATCATAATATGAAATTATGACTTATTGGAGTTAATCTTAATCTTCAAACGGATTTTCTGAAAACTGACAACTTTCTGTTACAACAGTACTGATGCAGTGAACTATATCTAATGTTGCAAAGGCAGGGTAAGTTAATTTTTCACATTTTCGTAGGTCACTTGCTACTAATGTACAGAACATCGTCGTCTAAGAACATTTTTACGTGTTCTTGAATATATCTGCAATTTGTTCGTCTTCAACTATTACTGGTACATCTAATGTATTGAAACGTAAGGGATGAGATTCTTTGTTAAAATGTAGATTTGCAATAAATCCAATTTTTTATATTTATTTAACAGTGTGTGTGTGTATGTACACATAAATATAAATGGCTCTCTTACCTAAGATGTTACCTTCATATCTCCTGAACCACTGCAAGTATTGAGATACGGTTTTCACTAAAACGAAAGTAGGCGAGGGGCACGTGAGATATGATACAACATATCATGTAGCTTTTGTTAAGGGAGATCATTACAACTTCGATTTTTTAAATGGAACCCAACAGATTTATTTAGTTCATGATAACGAGCGTAAAGAGTCGAGTTCATATTTATGCATATTACTCTTTGTTGTAAAACAATATTTTTGAGAAATTAATTTGCGTTCAGTAGAAGTGCCTAAATATCAAAGAGGTACCCTACGTGACGGTAGGTTCCTCGTTACATGTCATTTTCCTTCGTTCTGCATCTTCCATTGGACCAAGGATTTCCAGGACTATTTCGATTTTATCCGTACACAATTATACATTTTATTTTATTTTTTATTTAGTAGTCCATGTTTTTCATATGTTAAACACACAGCATGCACTTAGGTGGCTAGGCTCCACTTTATTAGTAACACTTTATTTGCTGAAAAATTATAATGCCGTTGCAGAACTTTCTTTTTAACTTCCTCGATTATTTGTATTCCAACTAGTCATCGTGAGACTATAAGACTCGGAAAGCATCGTTTCACCCTACAACATTAACAAGGCTCGCAATGCCACAGTTAATTAAACTCGTCGGGATTTAGGAGAGTCTTTGCGGATGATGTAATTAAAGAACATTTTTCTTTCGGTGCGATGCGCATCAAAATCCCACCAGACCCTCACCATCAATTTCATGTTCATAATATTTCTTTAACGTACACTCTAAACTACAGGAGTGTCGACTTTAAATCAGGGTAAACTGCAAACAAAATGCGGTAGACATCGTAAATCTTCTTTTTAAAAATCCTCCAGTGGGCAGACAGGCCCATTGACTCGTCTTTTATTCTTCTTAGAACGTCGAAGGCAGATTGCTTGGAACCTGTCCAAAGGAGCCCGATGCGATGCGTTAAAGATTCAATTACAATTTTATTGAATTTCCATTAATGCGCAGTATTTTATGTGTAGCACGATCGAGAGATTAGAGATCTCGAGCAACGTCCGTAACGAAGGCGCTCCTGCTCTGCTTGCGTGCGCACTCCAGTTGCCGCCGCAGCGACCTTGGGGTCCCCGCAGCCTCCGCGCACGGCGACGGGTATTACAGCAAGCAAGTTACAATTTTTTTTATCTTCAATACATTTTTTAACACTGTTTCACCAACCAGAATCAACAATATGATGAGTTGATCCGTGTCAACGTCAGTTGATTCTGTTGAAATGTTTCACCCGGCACTTAACTCCAATCAATATGTCTGGCTCGGGTCAAATTTGACTGGAAAGAGATATTGCTTGAGCCTATGACACTTACCAATGGACGGAAGTGAAAGAGAGGCGCTAAGAAAGACCTTCCTGTATTTATTCGTATGTTTATTTGTTGTTATGAAATTGGTTATTACTGTGAATGTGGCAGTGAAATGTGGGAAATTAAATATTATTGTGAAGAATACCAAACTCAAGGTTGGAAGTTTGTAGTGAATGAAGGGAAAGAAAAAATAGAATAGGCAAATAAACCAAAATTGGTATTTAGAATAAAGTATTTCCGTCTCATTTAAATCTGAACTCTAAGCTGTGTTAGCGACCCCTAAATTGCAGACATACATGAGAGTAATAAAATTCTAAAAGGTTATAGCAATTAACGAAACGAGTTGATAAAAGGGGTATAATTGCACGAATGATATGGGGTAGTGGGGTTTTATTACACATTCGCCCAAAAGATTTTCTGCAGCAGTTGCGTTGGAAGGTGCGTGACCATTTCACCCTACAGTCGGATCTCGCCCTCCGCGATTTCCATATTTTCTTCCACCCAAATTCCTGTGAGGTCAGCAATAGGCGCATCACAGTCATCCAAAGTTGCTGGTGGCTGTCAAGCACTGATATCTTCGAGTTCCACACACACACATAAAGGAAGCGCAGCTCATTCAATAAGCGGATGATCTCTAGTATTATTGTAAAAGCGCTAGGTATGCTTTTGAAACAGAATATAAGCAATGCATCACTGAAATTACATGACTGAAAATAAAGTTGCATTTTAACAAACACGATTTCAATTTAATTGCACCGTTGACAGAGTTAACTCAACGCAACAGCTGCTCTCAGTGCGACTCCGGCCGGGATATCGCTCAGCGTACGAGTCCAGAGCGTGACGAATTTCTGTTACTGTCTAAATAGCAAAGTCGGATACAGCCGCTGTCTGGAGGAGAATTCTACCGACTGAATGCTCTAATGGGAAATTTCCCGTTGTTTCTCCTATAAAAATCTGGCAAATGCCGGTGCAGTACCTTGAAAACGGGCCACATCGCGTGCGATCTTTCCTCCTCAACCTTTTCACCTCCTTTTACCTTCCATACACATTTACACTTAAATGCAATTAACTACCACACATGTCGGAAGATCAATCGGGTGGTTAGATCTTGTCCCAGCTTTAGCGGTGACCCTCACTAAAGACCAAACGCCAAAACTTCAACCAATGTAATTATCATTTCACCACATTCAATTTTTTCCAAGTTGTAATGCTAGTACAAAGACTTGTTTAAGTATGTTTCAGTTTCAATTGTAAATAATGGATACACACAATTTTCTAATTTATTTTAATTTTTGATCTAGTTGCGTGTTTATTGAAATGATAAAGAGAGAATTTATTTTGCAGATACTCTTCGTGCCTATTTTGCAAAACTTGTAAATTATTATAAACACTTGTACAACAATATACTCAGGAATTAAATTTCAATTATTCATAAATCTTTGGTCAATTCAATATAAGCAAAAAATTATTTCCCTATCTGGTTGCATCGACTACAATGTTGGTGCCATCTTAGTTGCTATCTTGTTTATTGCCGGTTCCAACATTTTCACATCATCTTTATTTCGCCTTTTCTTTATAATAGCACTAACCCTAACACTTTAAAACTCGCTGGCTGATATTATGAAGTGAAATATTTACTTAAATGAATCCTTGTTAAAAATTACCCTCTGTGTATGCCTTCTGTACTTTAATTTCTTCGGGTTTAGCACTACTTTGCCAAAATTAACTTTTAAAAAAATGTAAAAATGTTGGATAATTTCCTCCTAGCATGTGAACATTGGATTCAAAAATACAATTCCCTTCAATTTATCCATAAATACTCGTACATGTAGTCAGAATTTCTTATTTTGCAATATTTCTCAGCTGTTGCCTTCGCCATTGCTATTGCTGTTGCCGCGTTTTAAGATTTAGAACAGATTTTAATTAATAAATTCATAACATTTAAAATAAGATTAAATGTATTGCACAAATATATTTTAAAATACAAATCATATTTCATTTTTCTTCCATATCCATGAACAACAGAAATGTGCGAATTTGAAAATTTAAATTTTAGGAAAGAGGAAACAATAATTGTGACGACACATCTGAAAAAAAGAAGAACCTACAATTGATTACAGCAAATACATTTTTCATCAATACAAAATTACTTTCTTCGTTAAGCTCTATTTACGGTTTGTATAATAATATTTAAAATGTCGAAAAAACACGTGTTCGGTGACATTTTCTCTTTGAAACAAACAATTCCATCGAGTTCTAAAACAAATAGGAACATGTGTTTTTTATCCACGGAGTTCCCTAGACAGTGAAAACAATTATTCCTCTCCGTTTCATACACAAAGAGTAAAGCAATGTTTTGATTGTCTCTTCTGCAGCTACATGGATGAAAACCGCCACGGAGGCGAGCAGCGGAAGAGCTAATGTGTTTATATTACGCTCGTTTCTCCTGGTCGCCTCTGTATAGCGGAGCGAACAGGTTGTAGCCACTCACGACAGAGTTGGCGCCATCACGTGACGTCATACCTGGACGGCATGCGGAAAAGAGTGACCGCGTTTTCCCACGAAGTTCACAGCGAGTAAGTCAAAAATGCATCATTACGCTAATGGACGCTGATCATTAGTGAGGTAAACGCACCAGCAGTAGACATTGCCATAGTTGGAGACACGTTTTCAAGATATTGACTATAATATCAGAGACGTAAGTAGTTCAGAATAGTACAAGAGATGTCTCCCATCGTGTATCTTGCCCTCCTGTTGAGAGCAGGAATGACGTGCATGTTCCGTGATCATCTTTTTTCTCTTGCGCATCATTTTCGATACTAGCTAGATAGCTAGGTCGAATTCAGTCGTTGCAAGGAGGAGAATTCTAACGGCAGGCTCCTCTGATAGGTAGTTTTCCGTGGTTACTCCGATCAATATCAGGCGAATGCCGGAACAGTACTGGAACAAAATGGGCCACGAACCGCGTGCGATCTTTCCTTCCTCTTCCTTGTCCTATCCTCACCCCTTAATTGTACGTACTTACTCATGCACTACACTACCACATGTGCCAGGAAACCCGTCGGGAGCTTAGAGCCTGTCCCGACTGGGGCAGTGCAGCTGGCATTACACTTGATGCAGAAAGTACCTTTTATCTATGAAATAAATTGTGTAAGAGTTCACAAAGCGGTTTCAAAGCCTTCCGGTACGTACCTCGAATTCTGAATAATTATTAAGATTTCATAAACCGTGATTATGTTAGCCATTGCATTGTAGTTCCATGCAAGAACAGACTCGCTGAGGGTCACACGAAATTATGAAAAATGTATTAAGTACGATTGGAGATAGTGTTTTACGCTTAGGTTGTAAAAATTAATACATGCTCTGTCATTTACCTTGCTGTTGTAGAAAGGTATATTATTGATTCATTAAAGTATTGAGTCAACACACATTATATGCTGATTTTTGTGAATACATTTCTGCAAATACGTATCTACGAATTTCGTCCCGATTCAAGCAGAAAGTTCCGATGTATTTTGGTGGTTTAGTCAAGTGATCATACACTTGAGGCCGTCCATTTCCTGGAACATTCGATCCGAAGGAGGAAACCGTTTTGATTAAACAACTTGTTTGCTCATGAGCATGAATGCGATGGACGTTCTGTGAATTGACTCGCTGTTTTTTCAAGCACTCTCTTTGAGCCCTTGATTCGCAAGTGACCTTTATACCAATTTCAGGGTACTGTTCGAAAACATCAAGTCTGCGCTGAGAGTCTTCAAAGTTCGAGATGGTATTGATAATGTCATTATAATAAAATGAATTGTTAATCCCATAATATGTTTAACTGATATCCATAGAAAATAGAGAAACATAATTACAAATTTAATGTAATATCACTCCATTTGATTCATCACTTACGCAACTACTTTTATGATCTTCATCAATCTCACCACGTAATACCTACATGCAAACAAACTACCTTCCAAAACATTATATTTCTTTGAAAAACACTGTGATATGTTTTTTCGGAAATAATTAGTTGCTTAGCGTGATTTTTACGAAAAAATGTGTTCTATAGAGGGGGGTCTAGAATCGCTGAAAATTAAATTGCTTCTAAATGTGCGCTCTGAAAATTGTGCACGAAACTATGTAATGCAATCACGAAACAATAGTGTCATTTATCTATACATATATCGATTCTGACTTGTTTTTACAATGTAGTTTTGACGAGAAATACGTTTTGCACCTTGTAACCGGGTGGGAAATTACATTGCCAAAAAAGATGATCCTGATTAACTTTAAATTCATGTAAAAAAATCATAAATAACTAGATAAAGCAAAAAAATACGTAAAAAGGGGTGTAAATAAGTTATAAATAAAACAAATGAAGAAAAGGAAAACTTTCCATTTCATTCAGAATTAAATTGAACTCAGAAATTCAGAATTATTTAGTTATTAGTAGCACAAATTCAATTTTGATTTTGAATGCCATGGCGGGATATATAGGAATGGTATGCCAATGATAGGAATTTATTTAATAAAGTTACTACTTTTTATTTTTTGAGCAGTGAAGAGCGGTTTTTGAATAATTTTATTGGTTATTACTCTCTTGTTTCGTTCTTTTGTTATAGAGGAACTACTTTACCCTCGTAGAACGTTTTAAAATCTATTTCTTTTAAATGTAAAATGTACTAATGGGTTTTGCACGATAATATGCATTATAGTTAATTGAAAAATAAAACAACGCAGAGAAATTCGCTAACAATTCACGAATTAGTCATTCAGAATATTTAATACACAAGGAAAATAAGTCATATTGTAAGTTAGAAACTTTTTTTCCTGCAAATATATACTTATATTACGATAGAACATGCAAGTTCATTTCTCTGGCAAAGAAGAATGTATTCCAGCATGTACGTTTTTGCTTCACAAATTTATACAGAAAGGATAAATGGAATTATGTTCACAGAGGAACTGTATTGATATTCTAGAATTGGATTATCTTCCGGTTACTTATTATTTTGCTAAAATATTCATGGGAATCCTTCCACTGCAACTTTGTTTAGCATTAATAAAAGCGAGAATGAGATAAGACTGAGAGAAAGGATTCCGCTGAACAGTTTCCTCCGCACGTCCCTAATAACTCGTTTAATTGAAAAAGTTTGACACGATTCTGGAAATACGAAGCTCAAGGGTAATTTATAACGCAGGATCAACGGGAAGTTGGAGAGTATGTGTGTGACGTTCACTTTTTGGGGCCAATTTCGAAAATTCTCTTACAATTGAGCATTGAAAGTACCAATAATTGGAAAGTTAATCACAGAGTCTCCGGAGAAATCTCTGGAATGAGTAATTTTGATTTGAAAATACTCATTTTTACTTTCCCGTATACGTACGTATACACGGAGTGATATACGTAGTATAGGGAAAGTTATGTAATGCTGCGCGAAAAAATGGCCAATTTTCGGCGGAAAAAAATTAATTGCCGGACCGTGAATACGAATAAGTGTATAAAACCAGTTGCAAAATTAAGAAAAAAAATCCTCTATCTCGTGGTGTTGTCAAAATCCATGATTTGTTGCTTCTTTATACTTAAAAATCGATTGACGGCATTCCGTCCGTCTGTCCGTCTGTGGTCAACGTTAGCGCCTAAACCGTTCGGTCGATTTTCTTCAAAATTGATATTCCCCAGTCGATCTGATTTTAGTCAAAGCTTTGAGATTTTGAAAAAGATTCTTTAAAATTTGGGGGTACTTTATATGAAGCCCCCCGGGGATTTTCAACATTTTCTCAAAAACGGCTCCAAATTTTTTCTTTAAATTTCTTGTATGAATAGAGGAAAATACACTTTTTAACATGGCATAGGTCCGATTTTCACGTACAGCTCTGAATTTTCGAAAATTGTGAAAGTTTGAATTTTTTTCGGCGTCTTTCTCCAACTACAAAATTGAAGATAGAGATTTTTTCTTCAAATAAAATTTGTTCTTTAATAAAGGTCATGTAAATGTTTTTCACAATTTTGGTAGTTTTCGTGCAATATTGCGTGCAATATGTGCAACATTAAAAAATTACAAAAACAAAATTTTCTCAAAAACGGCTTCAATTTTTTTCTTTAAACTTTTGGTAGGGATAGTGGTAAATGTACTCTATCAATGACATAAAAGCCATTTTGGTCTATCGGTTGGTTTTTTCAAAAATTACAAAAATGTATTTTTTTTACTTGTCTCTCACGTCGTTAATATTTACATTATCGGCGATTTGTTTACATTATTATATTTACAAGTATATATGCTTTAAATAATGTCAAGTAATGTTTCTCGAAAACACTACCGTTTTCTGTGAAAAGTAGCTCAAATTTCGGCATTTTCAGAAATGCTCAAACGTCATTTTCTCGTATATGGCTGCAATTTTTTTCTTGAAACTTTTGTAACGGATAGTGCTAATTACACTCATTAGTATAGCGTGAAGTTTATTTTGAGTTTTTTTTGTTTTTTTCAAAAATTATATAAATGTAAATTTTTTGAAAGATCTCTCACATCTTTAATATGCACATTATCCGCAATTTGTAAAGATGATTATATTTGTGAGTGTAAGTGCTTCAAATAACTTCAAATAAAGTATTTTGAAAACTCAAAAATTTTCTGTGAAAATGAGCTTCAAATTTCGCATTTTTAGTAGTGCTAAAACGCCATTTTTTCTTAAACGGCACATAATTTTTAAAAGAAAATTGCCATTTACGGCTAGGTTTTTGTGTTCTTTAATATTCTAAAATTAATGTTTCTGTTCTACCAATAGGAAACCGAAAAATTAAGAAAATGACAAAAAAAATGTACTTTTGGCGATGATAGATGGTAGCTGGCAAGAAAGAGTATGTGGCAATTCCGAATAGCTAGCGAAGACTCAGGAAAATAGAAAACTAATACGGGAAAGTCTGTGTCATTCTGTTTCTGTTTTTTGACAAATAAATAAATAAAATAAATACGGTCATGCTTAATTTTTTCAAAATATGAGTAGTTTTTCTTTAATTTTGTGACAAACGTAATAGGCCGCTGTAAATTTACTGCGCTTCGGACAGCTGGATGCGTCGTAAATTAGAATGTGCAATTTTGTATATTATTTCGTTCTTCGTTTCTTACATTCGAACTTTGTTATAGACTTACACATTAATATTTTAGAAATTGTTTATTTTGAAATATTTGAAATAAGTAAAAAGTTTTAATAGCTCTCAGAATAGCGACAATGCAGGGTCTGCAACAATGGAATTCACTTTGCGCTCGCGAATATCTGTGAATTAGTGTCATTGTTGTGACCTAATGGAGCTGTATGAAAAGGAGTTATAATTGTCTAATTTATGTTGATATTTGCAGGCAAATATTTAGTTTTGCACGAAATGCTGTAGCATTTGTAGTGAGTAGAGAATTTGTTGCATGGTTTTAAAATACTCTTCCCTAATCATGGCCCTATGGAAGGCATTTCTATATTTCCAGGGTATCAGGCTTCTTTTCCCAATACAGGGTTACAAAACTTTTGCATTCTATTTTTGTGAAGTTGTAGAATTCACATAGTTCTGACAACACTGCAGTGGAAATAGTGAGTTCCAAGCGAAGATGTTAGTAGCGCATAAAGTGCAATATTACAGTACTACTTAGCTGTTTCCTCTAATACGGGAAAGAAAGTGCTGTTATAGCACCACTAGTTTAGATGAAAACTCTGCAGAAGTAAGAAAAGATGCTAATCGTTAAAACGATATTTTAATGAATATTTTTCAGTCGCTACACTATTTTATTTCATTAATTGTCAAGATCAGGGATTAATGCAGCTGTAATGTGGCATAAATTAAGATTATACATGTTTAGTAATTCCATTCAGAAATAAATTACTAATATTCTAATATGTAACTTCTTCGAGCTTGTCCCTGCTTGATTCTTAATTGCTACTTTTGCATAATACGCACAAAAATAACTCGTGGTATTTTGCAATTCACCATGCACGACCAGTGTGATATATCTAACAGTTTTTAAAGTGTGCCTTATTATTCAATAGCAATGACGTTATTTTATCACCGAAAGAGTTAATTAAACAAGCAAGGTTACCAAACGTTTCAAATTCATATAAACATAGTAGTAACATTAATCTCATTAATTTCAATAAAGTAATAAAAACGTGCAAGAATTTTTGCTGCTGGACAAAATGTTTAAAAAATAGTTATTATCCCGACAGATAGTAAACAAACATGGACAATTAACATTCAAAATCAGTCCCAGTAGAAGTTAGTCAAATACCAGTTAAATACCTAGGACTCACAATGGATACCAGATTAACCTGGAAAGCACGTATCACAAACACGGTAAACCAAACATACTCAAAAATGATACTCTATCCCATATTAAATCACAAATCTTTATTTAACATAGAAAGCGGTAAAATAATATACAAATCTATAATTAGACCCTCACTAACCTTTGCGAAGCCAGTTTTGATAAAAGCAGCCCACAACAACATTAACAAACTCCAAGTATACAAAATAAGTGTCTCAGAAAAATTACCAAAGATCTATGGTTTATAAGTAACGAACAACTACATAGAGAGTTAAAAAAAGAATATATTCAAGATTATATTATAAAAATTTCAAAAAACCTCTATGAGTTACTGCCAGAATCTCCAGATACAGCAACTTACCATCTAGGTAAAAATTACAGCCAATCACAGAGAATTCACTCTAAAGACATTTTCAAGCCTCCCTAACTATCCAAAAATATCTCTTTGACTCCCTCTCTCTCTCTCTCTATTTCACACTCACACAACAATACTATTAATTAAGAAACTCGTTTTTCTTGTCTAACAAACGTATACCGCTAGTGAATTGACAGACCTGAGGATGGTTCATCCTAAAACGTTATAGATATCGTACATAAACACCCTTGAAAGGTAGAAATGCCGAACAAGAAGAAATAAAATTTTAAAAAACTCTTACTCTACAATACATCTCACTCATTGTTATTAACGTCATTGAGCCAATAAACAGTAATTATCGGCTATTTAATCAGTTCAGAAACTTCAACTGTATCTATTATTTGTATTATCGGCCGTGTGTCGTTCAATACAACTTGTCCTATTCCCATTTTCTCCCATCTTCAAAGAAGTCTTCTAAGTATGCCATAGTATTTTTTGATAACCTTTCTGGCTTTCATTTAATTTATTTAAGTGTACGAATCAGTTAGTGATACATTAAGAACATTACAAGTAGTAGCTGAGGCGGTCAGACGAAAATATTTTGTTTTCTTTGTTGCATTCACAAAACTATCTAAACACTTGAGCATCGTCTCACTTTTAGCACTAGTGCTAAAACGGACTTTGAGCACGCTATGCATGCCCTGAAAGAACCGCTTTTACTAGTGTCTCAAAAAAATAAGTCTTCTTGTTCTAGGAGTACTTATCCGCCATCATTAGCTATAAGTCATTTGTTTCTTTTGTTCTTAACGGATGTCAACCTTTACGAGTGACTTCTCTTTTCCTTTTTGCGTAAAGACGGTTTCATAACAGTCCAAAAATTATTAAAAATAAATTCAGTGTATCAAACACAGTGTATCATGAAATGGAGGCCAAACTGGTGATATGAGGAGGCGGGGGGGGGGCGAGGGCTGGGCCTAACAAGAGGCTCCTCTGCCCGGGCAGGCGCTGCTGGAGGCCTCTGGCGACGCCTCCTAGCGGGGTCCCTGCGCCCACGCGGCCTCAAAGGCACCTTTGTTCGAGCCCAGCCTTTGATCTGGCGCGCGCTGCGCTGCGCTGTGCGGCACGGCGCGGCGCGGCGGGGCCTCCGTGCGAGATACGGCGCGTGTTTACTCTCGCCCTTTTCCTCCACGCCCGGCCTCTCTACGCCCTCGCTGGCTCGTCGCCACGCTGCTCCTCTCGTTTCCCCACCGCTCACGCCTGTAGGGAACTCGTCCGAATTCTTGTCTTTCCTCTTCGAGTCTCCGTCCCTCGCCGTCATTGTCCGACATTTGCCGACACTATTCGACACTCATTGCCTTAACCGTCCGTTCCCCGTTCTTCTCTGTTGATCTCTGTTCCTCTTCGCATTTCTCCGTCCCTCTCCGACCTTCTGTTTTCATATTCGATGATCTTTATTTGTCTGCGACCCTCTCTGCTTCTCTTTGTCCCTTTCTATTTTCCCTAGTCCCTCTCTGGTTTCCCTAAGCTCTCCCTGTTTTCCCTGGACCTTCTCCGATTTTCTCTGCTCATTCCTGTCCCTCTCCACCGCAACTCTTCTATTTCCCTCTGTTCTTTTCTTTCTCTCTGTTCCTTCCTCTTTTCCTTCAGTCCCTTTCTCTTATCCTACCTATTCCTTCCTTTTTTACCTTCCTCTTTTCACTTCGATCCCTTTCTTTTTTCCTCTCTGTCCCTTTTCTTTTCCTTTCATTCTCTTTCTCGTTCCCTCTCATTCTTTATCTCGTTTCCTCTCTGCCCCTTTCTCTTTTTCTCTCTCCCTTTTTCTTTCCACTCACCCTTTCTCTTTTTCTCTTCGTCCGTCTCTCCCCATTCCATTCTGTTCCCTTCTATCCTCTTATCTCTCTCCCCGCCTCTATCCTTTCAATTTTCCCTTTGACATTCAAGACTAGGGAAAACAAATGTGTCTCTTCACTGCATTCGTTTTGGACATTTTGCAATTTCCTTTCCCTTCTCATTTCTTTCTGTCCACTCATCTCCGCTCACGGCTCATTTCGCTTGCATCCTCTGCTCCATTTCCGCCGCACACACATCTTAGTCTTCATTTATGTATAATGCTGCCCGACCCCGCAGCTCATCTCCACCCCGTAGTTAATCCTTAATCCAGACTCACACCTTGGATAGTACTCAACTTCAACATTGTTACCTTGGCATATCTTGCTGCATGTAACCGGGGGTTTCTCCTATCCTTTGTTCTGGAGTTCATTCCCCATCTCAACACCACTGAGATGTGCTCATTGTGTCTGCATAGCACTATGTACCCATTCATATTGTCTATTTAATTACATATTTGTCTTATTCGAACGTTTTTTCTGTTTGTTGTTATTTACAGTCGCATCAACTACTAGGTCATTAGCGAGCACTATTGGATTTAACGTTATGGTAAGAGGATGAAACGATATGGTGATAATAGGGGGTGAAAGGACGAACACATACAACCATGCCCGGGGCGGCACTCGAACCCACGACCCCTTGGTCCGAAATCACTACTGCACTACTGCTTTAGCGATCTAAAGCCACGGGACCGATTTAATTCGAACGTTTATCTCTACACGATTATACGATTTGTTTGAAAATACTGCATATCGAATCCACATGTTAGAAAAAAAATGTGTACGGCAATGTCTTGTGGCCAATTGCGTTTGCTTATTGAACTGGTATGAACATTTATTAGTTTCCCTCTTCACGATAATAAAAACACCCCATAGCCAACGAAAAGTGAATACTAATTCTTTCGAAATTGAATTGAACATGATACTTTTCATTTTCTGGAACAGTGGGATGTTTGAGATGTTCGCCTCTTATACTTTCTTTGTTATCCCACAGTCACAATTTGTAGCAATATTTTCCATCTCATTGTGTTAAATTTACGTTCTCTATTCGGAAATTTTGTTGTGAAGTTATCTTCCTGCAAAAAAAAACCTTTTGAAAACTGATGAAACTGAATTTTGTTTGTTTTCTGCAGAACAATTGGTTTATGCTTTTCAACAAACATTCGACGCTAAAACTTTTGGTCACTAGAATATTTAAAATTACTGAACTCTATGCAATTTTGCAAATACTGACTGAAATAAATGAGAAACGAACATGCAACTGTCTTTCAATGTAACGAACATTATAACATAGTATTCAATTTTAAGATATCCTAATACTGAGCTCCCATCCACGGCTTTATTTGTTTTGCCTTTAGTTTTCAAATGTTTCCACACTGTGCGTTGCCACAGCATGCAGTAGCTGTAATTGTGACGACTACGTAAATATTCTAATATACTCGCTCCGTTAGCGATCTTGAACCCGTTTGGTGGATTCAGAAATTTTATTTAACCTTGGGACGTGATTCGCTTCATGCAGAAGACGACTTGCGAAAGTTAGTCACAGTTTACATAAATTATCAGTTATGTTAGTATTGAGGGACTCGGGTAAAATTAATTAAAATGAATTCACTATTTTCATTCAAAGGCTATATTGTTCGCCGTTTGTCCAACAACGGCAGACTCTCACCGTTGCCAGTTCCATTTCCACCTTCAAACCCAAAACATTAAAACCTTTTTTAAGACAACAGACATATACGATACAATTGAAAACTCTGAAAAAAGCGCGCGTCTACTATTGGTGAATTTACAATACCCAAACATACCGAATGAACTCTATTAAGTGCATACTAATTAGTATGCACTTATTAGAGTACTTATTAGGAATGTTACTAGAGAGTAACATTACTAAAGATAATTAGAGTACTAATTAGTAAATTAGTATGCACTTATTAGTAAGTACATATTAATTTTACATTATATTTTGATAATTGCTAAATTTTGTTCTATTGGAAAGATAACTTGTTCTTCTACAGTATCTTGATTTTTTCTAAAAGAAAATATGAATGTTCGTCCTATTTTAAAAGAAGTGATTGATGCTCTTGGTTGACGCTCGTTGAATATCTTTATCTTCTTATCTGCTGCACGCGTGTATTGTTCCAAATAATATCTCCGTTTTACCTTTCTCTCACCAATTTTGATTTATACAGCCCCAAAATTGATGGCTCAGTCAATTGAATGTTTAACAACATTATTTTTACAATGAAATTAATTTTCTCACGAAATTTAAGGCACGAAACAAAAGCTTTTCATCCTGAATGAAATATAGCGCATCCCTTTCCGGCCAGCTGTCCACGGTATTTATGGAAGGTTCACCTCAATGCATGATGAATATTAAGAAATTTGTTACCCATGCCTTCAAACTTTTCCATCAAAAGAATTTGAATGTGGGATTTGCTTGTGTTTGTATGAGGATCTAATATTGTATGGATATTCTCACGAATTAAAAGATATATTATTCTGCAAAACGAAAAATAATTCTATAAATCAAGAAAAACTACGAGTATTACGGAAATATTAATGACATTGAGCTCCTCTGAAATAAACTGGAGATAGTAAGTAAAATTAAACTAAAATTGAATAACGATAATATATTTTTGTATATTGGCATACTTTAAACAACAAAATAACATAGAATGAATTCAGAAATTCCAAATCAGAAAAAAAGTTTTAAGAATATGTACATCGAATACAGTTCTTTCGTTATGTTTTACTATCTTAATTTGATTTTTTCTTTAGTTTCTATTTTCTATTTCTTCTTAATGTAATGAACTTTCTACCATTGGCCAATTGGTTGCACATACAAATAAAATCGAAGAATTATGTTAACGATGATTCCAAGTGTATCAGAATCTTTCCACTTACAGAATCCATTAAAACGATCGCCTTCACACTTCTGTAAATCGGCCGTCGAGAGACTTGAGACCTTGTTTACCCTCTCTGCAAGATTTCAAGCTCTATCATCTTGAGAGATCCTCTCCGGCGCTGGCCGCCCGCCTATGTCTGCGCCGTTGAGTGGCTATTAGTCAGGGGTGCTAATTCCAACACACGCGTTGCCAGTCTGGGGAATGAATTTGACTGCAAATGCTGGTGTATTTTCTGTAATATAATGCAGCGTAAAGAATTGAGAAGATAATTTTATTTACATTACAATTTTGTTGTTTCTATTTTTAGCAATTACACCGTTGTTGAAGCAAATATTATTAACAAGAAACCAAAGAATATGCGTAAAAAATAAACTGGGATCGCTGAGTACACTTCTTAAACATTTTCATTTTAATTTTAATGTGTAAATTAGTGGCCTAATTTGCATTAAGCATCACATTCTGGTCAAAGGTGGTTTCTTTTGTGTGAGTTGTATGGTAGAGACCTTCGCGTTCTTCTGACCACGTATTAGAAATGCTGTATACATCACTGGGGGATAGACAGGAAAAGACTTTGGTGTAAGAATAAAAGGTAGAATATAAAGAACAATAAAAAAGGAGTGAGCGTTTTTATCATGAGAAAGTTCCATAGCCTTTCAAGCAAACAGTAACTATCCACATATTTGCTCTCGGCTGTCTGGTCTATGCCCATCGTGTGTTACTTGTTACAGCTTTCTTCATAATATTCGCCCTGAAGAAGGTCACTGCAAGGTTGTCAAAACGCTGTTCAAAATACCGGCAAAGCAGCGATCCCTTGACAATAGATCGAACGCACGTAAAAGTTTGCGACCTCAGAAAGAACTCTTGGCAATTTTTTGTTCTTTTATTGTTGCAAAAATCATTTTTTCATTGCAGTTCTTACACTTGCCTTGACCTCTTTAAATTGCATGTACGCTGTTTATTAATTAATCATATTTTCATGAATTTCTTCAATTCTAATTAGTGTATTTTTATCCTTTGGTAATGGCGCATTTACCCTGAAGGAGATCACAAGATTGTCGAAAAGTTGGCCAAGAAGCCTACACCCGGGCAACTCATAACAGACACGTAACACTAACAGAAGCATAAGACTTCAAAATCTCCATGTGCTAAGCCATTGTTCTTATATTTAAAAAAAAATTTACTGTTTGTCATTTTTTCAAAAACCCAAATGAGTTGTTCACATACCAATTACGCCCTTGGGCCACCCTCTGGTTGAGATCTTTTACACCCCTGCTGTAAGTAGCGCGAGCCTATCCTCCCATAACGGAACGCGAGTCCAGAAATTCTCACGTACGTTCGCTCGCTTGGGCGTTCGCGAGCGTGGGCGAAAATGCTAATTTCTCCCGTTAGAAAAAGCAAAACATAAGCGCAGCCTCGAGCGCGCGCAAGAACAGAAAAAATATTTGAATAAACTTTCCAATATGGAGGGCGCGGGAACCGACAGGGTTTCTTGCGCTCTTGCCGCTCTCGCTGTCTTCTTACGACTTCCGTTCCAATTGACCGACGTTCACCTACTCGGACAATAGGTAGGTTGTAAGCATCCATGATACGCAGGGTGGGGGCGTGTTAGTGTGAACGTTCTCAGAGAAAAATGTTTGATTCTGGAAAGTCGCGTTTTCCGGCGCAAAAAGAGACTGAAATCCAATGGAAATTGGGTATTCGTCATATACAGATAACCGTACATATAATTTTAGTTTAAAATTTATATTCAGTAAATTATAAAATTAATGGGCATTTAAAATTAAAAATATTTCTAGAACGTCTATTAAGAGTGTATATATATATATATATTATATATATATATATATATATATATATATATATATATATGGGTCATTCCATATTAAATCAACACATTTTACATCACCATCTCAGATTCAGATGAAATTTGACACATAGGTAGTATAAATGGAGAATAAGAAAACTACAAATTTTGAGTAAAATATTTCCACCCGTTTCTGAACTACATCCATGTAAAATTTTACAAAATTGACTTCCCGAAAATTTTAAATTGATATAGAACCTCACCAAATTAAGATAGGGAGCTGGAACAGGTGTCATTTTGCAGCTTTCTTTATGGCCTTTTATATGATATACAACTCAATAGAGGTTGCGTTCAACACGTTTTTCAAATTTGAATTTAAAATTTTGATTTTGAGTTTTTTCAAAATGCTCATCTTCAAAAAAATTGAAAAGATTCTAAAATAATCCTTGTATATATCCAAACAGATGGTGCAAGTTTAAAAATGGGACTACAATGGGTTCATATGGTAATCTTTATTTAAAATGCACAATATTTACTTACTCTAGATTTTACTGATTTAAAATGCGTTTTATTTCAAATTTTAAGTTCTAATATATACAAATTATTAATTTAGTGTTTTTTATTGGCGAGTGCGTTATGATTTATTGTTATGATTATTATCATTATTATTCCACTACATCACGACTAAAGATGTTACGACTCGGCTGAATATAAAATCTACTCCAGGTTGCAACCAGCTCCCTAACGTTCTGTTCCAAATAAAGCGATTTCTTGCACTTCCCAGTCTTTTGAATTAACTGGGAGTTTAGAAAAGTTCTTACAGAAATTTTGAGGAATAAATCCCAGCGCTCCGATAACTATCGGGACGACCTGTGCTTTTACGCCCCACATTCGGCTGATCTCGATTTCCAAACTCTTGTATTTAAAACGTTTCTCTGCCTCCTTGGTAACGACGTTTCGATCGCAAGGTACAGCATCACCGACAAGTAAAAGCGATTTTTTTCTCCGAATCCCGGATAACTATATCTGCTTTGTTTGCCGCTATCGCTCGATCAGTTTGAATTTGTTGCTCGTACAATATCGTACACCATCCACAGACCTCACCGGTTTTAGGGAGTGTCCGTACCACTTGGGGCATGTGTTTGGAATTTCAAGGGCGGTACAGATCTGCCAGTGGAGGCAGCTACACACCCTGTTATGTCTTTTCAAGTATTCGGTCTTTGCTAGGATTGGACCAGCTGAGACAATATGATCAATGGTTTCTACTTGCTCCTGGCAAATGCGGAATTTGTCACCTTGGGAAATTTTGAGAACCGCTCTACCATAATGTCGTGTTCTCAACGCCTGATCTTGAGCAGCTACTGGAACTGCTTCCGATTCTCGCTTCATTCTTCCTCTTTTAAGACACATAACTGATTGATATTTATTGATCTGCACCTTGTCCATTCTTTTTAGATATTGTCCGTGGAGTGGTTGTCTCTCCACGAGTTCTTTACCCTTAACATAACTGTGCATATCGCAAGGAAATGTATATAACTTTACCTATCACCAAAAATAAAACAAATCTACCCTTTTTTTTTTGCATGTGTGCAATTCTTTAGTTTAAATGCGTATTTTAAACTATGCGGCATATTTTAGTGCATATATTCCAGGTTTTTGCGGAGAAGTGGATCGAAGTCAGATCTTTTGGGTATTTCTCTTTTAACTTAGAAGTGGAAATAAAACGCATTTTAAATCAGTAAAATCTAGAGTAAGTAAATATTGTGCATTTTAAATAAAGATTACCATATGAAACCCATTGCAGTCCCATTTTTAAACTTGCACCATCTGTTTGGATATATACAAGGATTATTTTAGAATTTTTTCAATTTTTTTGAAGATGAGCATTTTGAAAAAACTCAAAATCAAAAGTTTAAATTCAAATTGAAAAACGTTTTTGAACGCAACCCCCTATTTAGTTGTATATCACTATAAAAGGCCATAAAGAAAGCTGCAAAATGACACCTGTTCCAGCTCCCTATCTAATTTGGTGTGGTTCTACATCAATTTAAAAATTTTCGGGAAGCCAATTTTGCAAAATTTTACATGGCTGTATTTCAGAAACCGGTGGAAATATTTTACTCAAAATGTGTAGTTTTCTTATTCTCCATTCATACTACCTATGTGTCAAATTTCATCTGAATCTAAAATGGTGAGGTAAAATTTTAATTAAAATTGTGTTGATTTAATATGGAATGACCCATATATATATGGTATATATACGGTATATGGTATATATGGGTATATATATATATTATATATATATATATATATATATATATATATATATATATGACAGACAGTGGCGTAGCCTGATTTTTGGCTTAGGGTATGTAACTCGAGAAATGAGAAAGTAATTTAAAACTCGTAAATGTTCCTTATTCCCTATTGTAAAAATTGCCCCCTTTCATTTCGGACCCATTAGAATGAGCGTAATTTATAAAATGGAAAGCAATGATCTTCAACTTGTATAGTAAAAAAAACAATAGGAAAGAGAATATGAATTCATTTACAGTCACGTAACAAAAACAGGTTGACAGTAGTTCTTGCTATTTACATTAGGGATTTCATCCAGTGTCGATGAAAGAAAGTCTTTAGAAATTTCATTTACGAGACATTACCATGCTCACACTTGAAATCTAATCATTCTGAATTTCTGGTGAGGTTTCATGAAACGGTGGAATTTGCCGTATCATCCTTGAGAGTTTAATCCTATTTCATTATTTCATTTATATATTCTATGAATTTTGTTGTATTTGATGATCCCCTATTATCATGGCCACGAAATGCAAGCCCTTGTTTGCCAAAAAAGTATACAACTCGAATGAAGTGTGATAAAATTTCCCTGTTTTTCCTTATATCACTATTGTATTGCTCAACAAAGCCTGTGCTGGCTAGTTAATAAAATTTATCCTATAGATATTCCGAACATTTTTAACGGTTTCTCACGTGCTATATGAGTGTACGAGTACTTATGTGTCTTGATTAGCCTTGTAAATATTATTCAAATCTGTGTAAACACTGAAACTCCCACCTTTTTTCTTTTGAGAACATAAAAAATATCAGTAACATAGTGTTTTAAGACTTTTACGTCCGCATATCCATGATTCATTATCACAAATTTTATTATTAAAATGTCGCTGACATTTCGTAATGTTCGAAATGATACTGAGAGTAAGTTTTGACAGAATGCTATAATTATATTTTCCTTTTCAGAAAATGTTTGTCTGCATATTTTCGTTTTTAATTTGTCCACGGACAAGACAATTCCATAATTATGTGGACGGCAAAATACGATTTCTAATTATATAGGCTCTTACTTGGATTGCGTTGTACTCGGCATTCCTCAGCACGGATGTGGATTGCATGGTCACATACCCTTGTGCATTCAACCACCATAATTTCTAACCTAAATTGGCTACAATATGTATTTACTAAATGCATTAAAATAAGATAATAATACATAAATAAAAATTACTAAGCTAATTAATTAACTGTGTTCTCTTACAAACACTGAAGAAAACCATGAAATTTTCTTAACATAAGATTTATTTCATTGGTTCGCCGGATTGTAATGGTTGCCTGTGCATCTGATTCACAGCGCACGCGAGGCTGCATTTCCGAGTGAGTCAACCATGTGAAGACTCGAATCTTCAACGGCGCGAAGTTTGAAATATAAAGAAATATTGTGTAATACAAAATGAAAATACAAATGGACAATTTACAATCATTTTTAAGTAAAAATAGCTGGATATTGCCAGGGTATGTAACACATCACCCACATCCATGGACGCTTCGCTCGCCCCTGATGACAGAATGGATGTGCCACATTACCTTTGAAACCAATGGAACTCCCATATTTGGTTGGTTGGTGTGATTCCGGGCGCGTCAACAGCCAAGGCATTTAGTCTCGCAAGTGTGGTGCATGTTTTTGGTGCATGGAGGTGGTGGTGATTTTCCACCGCTGGATGGCGAAATCCGGCGCCGAACTGACCGTTCGGCTAGCAGGGTTATCCCCAACCAAGTATCTCCCAACAGGGGGCACCGCCCCAACCGTGACAAGCTCTAAGCTCCCGACCGGTCTCTCGGCAAGTGTGGTATCATAGTGCATGCTAGTGTAAGTAAGGGGTGAGGATAGGACAAGGGAAAAGAAAGGAAACATCTCGCGCGTTCGTGGCCCGTTTGTTAGGGTACTGCTCCGGCAATCACGGCACATTTGTTAGGACTTACTCCGGCCATTCACCTGGTGTTGATCGGAGAAACTATGGAAAATTACCGATCAGAGCATTTGGTCCCTAGAATTCTCCTCTAGTAAGCGTCTGAATTCGGTCTAGCTCACAAGGCAGTGTCGAAAAATCTGCCACTGTCGGAACTCGAACCTAGGACCTTCCGGTCACAGGCACTACAGCAGACCTACACAAGCATTTTCCACTTTTCACTGACGTCAGGAGCTGCACGCGAGCCAGCTCGGGGGCAAATGCCAAAATCGATGAAAGGTGGGGA
>JAHLJT010003519.1:0-18310 GCA_031308135.1 Acheta domesticus | reverse complement strand
AAAACTGCTGGGACCAAAGATGTTTGGACAGGCTTCTCTTTTAGAGTCATTTCTTTTACTTAAAAAATTGAATTTTCAGATGTGATAATTTTCTTTAATAGTAGTAAAATATCAAAATTACACTTTTAGAAGATTCGTGGCAGGTTAATTAATACACATGATACCTTAATTCTTTGTTTAATAACAACTCTGATACAAGGAGTTAACTCATCAACAACTAAATACAGTTTTCATCAATTACACTTCTAAAGCTGGTGTAACCTCACACAAATGCATCAACACGCCGGTTCTTTCAAACATATTCGAAGCTCAACAGTGCTGTGAACACCGTGCATTCAAAAATCTCGTTTATTTTTCGGCGAAGAAATCAGTGTGGTGGGCTGACGCCGGCGCACAGGGGGTGAAGTCCGCCCTGCGCTGCCTCAGGGAGAGAGAGACTGCGCATAACTCGCTGCCTACGGGTGGAATTTCGACATTCTCAAGCATTCACCGCTTTTTATGCGCCTTGGGGCCGAAAGTGCGCCGGTGAATTCGCCGGAAGTGTTTCTTCTTCTTCTCCCTTCCCTCGCGTCACCGAAAGTGCAGAGTTATTCCCTCCCGGGTCCTCTTTCGCAGCGGAATATCACACCACGCGGATGAAAGAACTCGCATTATCGTCGTCTCCTTGTACGCTCCGACGCCTGCTCTGCTTCATTCGATTCTAACGTTGGTACTCGATGTACGGTGGTATTTCTTTCCGTTGTCTGTAAATATGAATGGAATGAGGTCTATTACGGGCTGAGATGGCTCGGCGATAACAACTGTTGTCGCTGACCGCAAGTCCTACATTGCGAGACCCGACTTTCTATTTGATCTATTGTCCCTATCCAAAAATCTGGGTTGAATTAAGCCTCTGTCTGGAGGGGAAACTTCTAGCGGCAAGCTGCTCTGAGTTTCTAATGTCTTTGATCATTCCAGGTGAATGTCGGAACATAATAATAAACAGAAATCGCGTGCATCTTTCCTCTTTAGCCTTGACCACTCATCTTCTTCTTTAACATACACACACATCCACTACACTACTACACATGTTAGAAGCATGAGTTCGTCTCTGCTGGGGCTTGACTATTAAAATCATCCAATAAAAATTCCATAAGATCTCTTTAGAAACAAAAAATGCTTCAGCAAAAATAGGCCAAAATGAACATCACATCCTCAACAGGCATATCAACAGGAGACAGAGCACCTGAAATCAAGAATAAAATACGAGCGTACATCCCATGGTAAATCATTCAAAATTAGGAATTATAATAATCTAAAGAAAAGGAACCAGAAAAATATCAATTCAGAAAATATGAATATTTCCCGAAATAAGTAAATTATTGGCAAAGAGTAATTATTGAAAAAACTATAAATAATAATCGTAATATAAAATGGTTATTTTTAAATTGTTCTTTTTATATTATGAATCACGGCACATTTTAATATTAATATTGAAAAATCTCGAGAGAAATTTCTCGGTACAGAAAACGTTTCAACGAATTGAAACTTACATCATTGTTTTTTCATTAATTGATGAATATCTGAAATGGAAATTTTGACTATTTTTTTGAATGGTTATGCATGAGTAAATTCGTTTTTCCATAATTTAGTTCCATTTAATACTAGAAAACGTGTGCCGAATTATATAAATATCCTACACTTCTTATTGTTCTCTATCTCAACACAAACCGTACGGGGGAATTGTCATTTCTGCGCCAAGGGGGTTAGAATGGTCGAGTGGAATCTTTGGCCCGAGGGCTGCTTGTCGTCAGAGATCATTAAAATATTTAACGCCTGTGACAAATACATGATTTTACTTTTACCTAATTTTATTGATTCAGTTTTACTTATTTACGAATTAACTCGATCTCAACTTGACTGTGTCTTTTTATATTTCCCTCTCATAATTCCCTCCATAGAGAACATGTTGCATTATTCAACAAGTTTTCATATTCCTCTCGTAACCACGATTCTTCGATCCAGGTTAATAATGCAGTGTATATACGCTTCAGTATCAAAGGCAATAACAAGCTATAACGTATCAGCAAAATATAAAATATATTTTGTTACGATAGTTTATTCATCATCAGTGCAAGAGATCTAGAAATTGCCTTACGTCTTGGTTGTCTATTTCGCTAGGGAGATAGTTGTCATGCAGAAAGCTGCTTGGCTTGTATTTGTCACTAGTTTTAAAGACGTGTGTGGAGATTTTTTTTTAATTCCAGACTAGGCACTGCAATGTGGGTAGAATTTGCTGTGAAAAGTTGAGGCGAGCTGTGTGCGGCTGCGGGGCGAATTCTCCCTCGGAAGAGGGCAGAGGTGGCTTACAGACGCTGCCACGGAGCAGCAATGATGCCCCCGCGACGCACCTGTCCCCAACCACCACACCCCGCCCCGCCCCCATGCTCGCCACACGAACGCCCCACCGCGGCCCGCTTGCCCCCCTCCTCATCCCGCCCACGCCGTAACCCCGTCCCGCATTACCCGACATCGTCTCCGCCACGCCCCTCTCCAAAATACCCTCCCCTCCCCCCGCTCTTCGCCACCTGCACCCACTCCACCCGCTACAACCCTCCCCATTGCACCACAATACCCCTACCCCCTTCGCTCCGACTCATCCCCCCCCCTCTTCGCCGCCATGACCCCCGTCCAACCGCCCCAAGCGTTCCCACCCCTTCGCACACCATTTCGCTCTACTGCCGCTCTGTCTTTTCTCCTTCCCCGTCTGATCCGCCCCTCCCCGCCCCGCACCACCCCCTCCTCACGCCCTTCCGCTCCACCCGCACTGCGTCGCGGAGACTGATGTGGCCAAGCGGTGACTGCGTCGTATTCTCGCGCCGCCGCGACGAAGCGTGTTGCTCGGCCATGCGGGGGGGGGGGAAGGAGAGCGGCGGAGGCCTCGCGTCGCCGGCGCTTGTTTCTTCTGCGCCACATTTTCCGTCTGTAGGCGCCCGCGCAGCGCTGCGCTTTTATTTGCGCTGGAGGGGGAGGGCCAGTGAGCTTCGATACACCCGCTTGAAGGCTGACGCACTTGGTGGGCTCAGGCTCTCACTGCGCTTTCAGGAGATAACATTAGAACATCGCTCTTGTTAACACCGTTTTACATGGTCATTTTTCATCGTACAGGAAAATGACAGACCAGATGAGATGTAATTTGTCAGAAAAATGACGTCTGCTTCATTTTTCGGTACACATTCCATCAGTTTGACTTCCATGCCCCTGGCGTCACTTTCCGGAACTTCTCCTCGTGCTGTGCATGTGTGCGATTCATTTCTGTTGTACAGTTTCGAGAGCGTCCTAATATGTTGAATTGCAATGTGACGAGTTTAGTGTGGCGAGAAATAAAACATGGACAGTGTTCTAATGTAGCGTTGTTTTGTGCTCAAACCTGAGCCTGACAATTTGTAACCACAGGTGCGATGTTCAGCTCATTTCAGCGCTTTTGCAGCGTCCAGAGGAAATATTCCATCGCGATGAAGTGCAGCAAACCATGTAAGTGCCATATCTCGTTTATCAGGTTTCGACACCGAAATAAACCGCTTAGAAACAAATCCCCACTTTCCGTTCATTTTCTGTACATAAAATGATGCAAAAGGGCCATGTAAAACGGGTTCTACGCCCGAGTTGGCGGAGTAGCCTGTGTGGATTTCTTTCTCCGATATAGAGAAGATTCTTGCGAGGAAATGAATTGCAACGCAAGTGTTTAATCCCTAATGCATGCGCTGGCAGATGCCGCCCCTGCCCCTCTCCTTGGCCTGGCTGGAGGGCTCTTCGGGGACGGCAGGAGTGGCAAGGACTGTTTGCCATTGATGTTCTTTATCTGATTAAAGTTGATACGTTTAAGGAAGATAGACTTAATTATTGTTATAACCTTCCAAGTTACCCCCTCTTCTAAAAGTTATCGTTTGATTATTCGATCATTCAACTCTTGATTAATTTTTTTATTTAAGGTCGCATCAATTTCTGGGTCATTAGCGGCCACTTTTACATTTAACGTTATGGTATGAGAATGAAACGATATGGTGGTGATAGGGGGAAAGGACGAACACATACAACCATGTCCGAGGCGGGACTCGAACCTGCGACCACTCGGCCAGAGATCACTGCGGCACTTCTGCTTTAGCGATCTCGGCCACTGGGAAGACATTAAACTGTTTGTTTGTTGGCGAAGGAATAAGTGTATTTTATGACGACAAGTAATTCATTTCCAGTCCGAGGTAAACAAATCTTTCGAGTCCGATGCTTTTCCTGGGAATCTTAATTCGGGGAAATGTGTGTAATATTTAGCTTCTGCGTCAAGTAAATTTGAGAAAGAATAGGATATGTTAGTGTCTTGCTTTCTGATTAAATCTCAAGGTATATTTTTTATTTTCTTTTTAAGAGCAGACCCTTTTTATATTAAAGATCCTAATCAAGGAAAGCGAATGTAACGTGAATGAAAGGCAAAGAAATGAAACACATCTCTGACAAAATGAGTCGGAATAACGTCTCTTGTAAAATATCCTGTAAAAACGTTTGCTGACCTATCGTAGACAGAATTAAATCTGAAAGAGATGAAAAGCTCTCTCTCCCAAAAAAGAATTAAAAATCCCAACCCTCTACCCTGATATTTGCCCCTTTACGGTCCCCGCGTGCTTAATTATTGGCTGTTCCGCGCGCCCCGTGTCGGCGGCGCGTCGCCACTGCTTTTGCGAGCGAGGTGGGCTGGCGAGGGCGAGGCGAGGGCGGGGTCTTGAGGTCGCCGCTGCAAATGTGATGCCGGGGGCGTGGGTGCGGGGGCTCTGTAAACATCTGCCGGCGGCGAGGGATAAAGTGGCCTTTCAGCCTGACCTGCCTCGCGGCGGGGGCGGGGGGGGCGGCGGGGGCGCGGGGGGAGGGTGGAGGGCGAAGAGGGGGGGCGGAGTGGACGGAGAGCGAAAGCAGGAAAGGGCAGATGGGGAGGAATAGAAAGTTGGTGGAAGAAATGGCAGAGAAGAACTGAAAGAGACGGGAGGGAATGAGGAAGGCTGAAAATAGATGGGATGGACGATGCAGGAAAGAGATGGGTGGTAAAGGAAATAGTGATATAGTGTAGGGTAAAAGAGAGAAGTGAATGGAAGCGAAAGGGGACAGGCGCAGTGCGTTGAAAGTTGGCGGCGTCGGACGTGTGGGAGTAGGGTGGCGAGAAGGTGAAGGGGAGACAGCGTGAGCGAAAGAGAGAAGCGAGGGAACGGGCGGCGGAGAGTGGAGGAAGGGAAGGAAAGCGGAGGGCGAGAAGCAGAGGAGTTCGGTTCGTGGCGTGGCAGCCTCCAGAAGATTCTCAAGCAGTCCCTGCAACTCTTCTGCAGCCCTTTCGCTACTCGATTTCCCTTGGTCAACCTCCGGGTCCTCTCCGTGTCTGTCCGTCTCCTTTTATTCTTTTCTGGCAACCCTCACGACGAAAGCGGAAAATTTTGAGATTCAGTTTCTTTTTTCGCAGAGTGCACATTGCAAGTGAATTCATTCTGACCATTGCATTGCTTAACGTAATAATTAAGAACTTGTGATTATTTCCTAACCTTTTCTTTTGTGAACGACCAGATTTTGCTTGAATAGTTTTCTTTGGGGTATTCCCACTTGTAACAGAGTCCTGAGTTAGAGTAGTGTAGTCAATACGATTACTCGTTTGCTGGGAAGGAACTTCACAATTGTCAACAGTGAGAAGCCCTGCACATTGCATCCAATCCGTGTCTTCAGCACTAACGAAAATAGCTCGCTTTACGATCGTGTCAGCCGCTGGAAGGCTGAACTCGAGGACAAATCTTTTCTTATCTCTCATTTATGTGTCAATGTTACGAAAGCCTTTCTGTATTATGGAACCCGACGAAAATGGCGGAAAAGCAACTTGTTTCAGCTGAGGGCGAAACCCCTCTGTTTCTGTCCCGCGAACAGCGAACCAACTTCATTTCCCTCTTCGTCCCTCGGGGGTCTCCTCTTCCCAGATGAGCGTTATTTCGCCAATCAGCGCCCGAATCAGGATTCATCGAGTGAGCAATCGCAAAGCGCTTTAATTTGAACGCAGCTGTTTATGAAGAGAATGAACGCCCCCTCCTCTTGCCCTCTGGGAAGTTTAAATGAAGGCTGTGGCGGTAGTTGTCTGCGGCGCCGCGTGGCCGCGCCAGGGCGCCCTGGCGCCGCCCGTAACTTATTTCCCCAACCGCCCCTCCCCCCCCCGGGTGGCGTCGTTCGCGTAACCTCCGCTAAACAGCGCTCGAGGGCGCTGCGGGCCGCCAGGCACACGTTTTTGGCTGGAGGGAGATAGAAGGGGAGGAGAGGTGGGTGGGGCAGCGTGGAGAATGGAAAGCCGACGGGGAGAATTGCGAGGCGAGTGCGGGAACAGTGATCTCAGTGCAGGGCAGGAAGGAAGCGCCGTTTTTTGGCGGAGAATAGTGGCGACGCAGGGACAGGGGGGGCGGAGTGAGGCAGGGAAGGACACGGCAGTGTGACGGTTTGCCGTGTACTTTCTAGGCAGACGGAGATCGTGACGGGGGTAAGGAAATGAATGGGCGGAGGGAGACGGGATGAGGAGGGCTGGTGATTGCGCTGGGGAAGAAGGGACGGGGAGTGGGGAGGGAAAGGCGGGGAGGAGTAGCGAGGCCGAGCAGGCAATGAAATGGAATTGTTGTGAATGTTGGCATAGTCCATTTTTTAGAACTAATTCATCTGTGTCCCCACGGAAAGGAATGCTTATTCAGAAAAGGCTCTATATATTGAGACAAAATTGCAGAAAACTATTGATACAGATTGATACAGAATTGAAAACTATTGATAAGTGTATGTCACTTTATTTCTTAAACATAACCAAACATTTCCTGAGTTATATTATTCTGCATTCTAGCCTCTCGTGACGTCCCCCTCTTCCAGTGGAGATGTCCATGTCCATAAGTAGCATTGGCATCTGACTGTTGATCGCAGGAAAGACCAGGGGCGAGGGCCTTAGCGGTGGCCCTCTGCGGTTTTCTTGTCTTGCGGGTTGCGTCGTTGCGCCTGTTGGAGAAGGAACGGGGGCGCAGCGCGAGAGGGAACAGCAGCGCCCGCGTAGCGGAGCGCGCGCCAGCTAAGCCGCGCGGATCCCTCTCCGCCTCCGAAGAGTCTTCGCGCGATTTATCCCTTCGCCTAATCCCTTCGAGGCTGTGTTCGTCTTTCTTCTCTGCCGCTGCCACCTCCAGGCTGCTAATATACTTTCCTGCGTGCGTTTGGGACCCTCCCTTAGTCTCAGTTGTGCGTCCTGTGACTATTTGTGTCGGTCATCAGTAGGGGAGGATTTTAATGACCTAAAACATCTCCAAAAATGATCAATAAAATGCTTTTAAATGATTTAAAAATGCCGTAAAAGCGAAGAAAAACTTGAAAAAAATTTGATTAGAACCAGCTGTGAGATCTCAAGCTGTTGGATATGTTGCTGATGTAAACGAGGCTTCTTCCTTTCGTTCACGTGAACGTGGCTCGCAAAAGTTTGGTTTGGACTGTTATTTACAGAGAATATCTGCTTCACTTCTTGTGAAATCGGCCTAAGCGGCAATGGCGCTGACAAGCGTCACAGGAAACTTAGATTATATATTTACAACAACTGCATTACATTTTATGAGCGTAGAAATCGAATAGGATACTCAGGAATTCGGTGAAGAATTTGCTGCATCTCGTAAATATTATTTGAAACATGAGCCATTAAAATGTTAAAATGGATAAATCAGCGAAGAACACTTTAAAAATGACGGAAAAAGTTAAACTAGTGCTGCTAACATGGCACATACTTTCTGGCCCGTATTTTTGCTCAAAATTACGCGGAAAGTTCTCAAATTTTCGAAAAATCGAACATGACCTTATTTCAAATTATATCTTTAAGGAACAGATTTCACTAAAGGAAAAAGTATCTCTTTAATATTTTACTTCTAGGAAGGGTCGGAAAAAATGTTGAAATTTTGCAATTTTCGAAAATTCGGAGTTTTCAACGAAAATGAGACTATTCTCTCACCAAGAAATGTCAGCTAACGTAACAACAGGAGAGAATATTTTAGTGTTATTCCTTACATAATTCGAATTAAAGCCGACAAAGTGTATTTATTCTTATTAGTTATAGATAAAAGGTTATGATTACGAAACATAAAATAGAGTAATATGAGTAGTAATATTTTTTAAATACCTTTCTTTTCCCCTGTCACTTTGATTTTGTGAATCCCAGTGTTTCCCCCAACAGTGCAAAGCAAACTAGCGCATTTGAGGTGCGCCGTCCCTAGAGTGGTCGTCCAGTGCATACGACGCCCCCCCCCCAAAGCGAGTGGACGAGGCGGCGCTGAGCACACAACAATCAGCGCGATCTGGCGGGGCCGCGGAGGAGAAGCTGAGGGCGACCGGGCTGGGCGGGGCGGAGGGAACGGAGCGGCGAGGGAAGCGGGCGGGTAATCGGGCGAGAAGCGGTTAAATGAAGCGGAAGCGGGCTGGGCGGCCGCATCGCTTCCGAGTGGGCGCAGGGGCGGGGGCGGGGGAGGGAAATCGCTTTTAAGGCGTGCCGCGTGCGGGAAGAGTTCGCTAAACAGAGGAACTTGAGGGATGAAGCAGCCTGCGAGGAGGGAAGGAGGGGGGGGGTAAACTAAAAATCCTATTTGGCGGTTCGGCGCGGGAGAGTTGCTGAGCCTGGCTGCCAGAGGAGGGGCGGCGGAGGGCGTTTCGCCTCTCACGAGCTGCACCCACTCGTCTCTGGGCTTCGCTCTTCAGAGGGTCATTTGAGCTACGGGAGGAAGACAAACCGATGAGACCGGCTGAGTTGGCGCATGCCGCAGCAGTGTTTAAGGCTGGAAGGACCTATGAGTATCGGCGGTGGCGCATATTCGACGCCCGCTACATAGCTAGTAAAGGATAGTAGTGTCTGGAGGAGAATTCTCGCGGCCGGCTGCTCCCGTTTTGGGTGTTTTTTCTACCAATACCTGGATAATGGCGGAGCAGTACAATAACAAACGGGCATGGGTCGCTTACACTCCCATTTCTCACACATTCACATACACTCGCACGTCTACACTTTCATTAAAATCTCTGACATTTAGAAAATTGCAAACTATTTGTATTTAAAACATTGAATTTTTCGTTTAAAATAAGTTTGAGCGTTCTCCTACTAAATTTCGTGATTTTTGCTTTAAATGAAAGGAAGTTGGCTCCAAAGGTTTCATCGCTTGCTATTATTGACCTGTTGACTATTATGTGTTCTTTAAAGTCTTATTAATTTCAGTTTTGGTATACCCTTCATTCAGAGTTTGAAAATATATTGCGTGTCCTTTACCATTGTACACTTTTAACTTTTTGATGACGACGACTGATAATATTTTTAAAAGATGTTAAATGATATATTACGATAAACATATTTGGCTACTGGGTAGCTTCAATACCCCGGGAATTCATTTCCAACTGTCACATTTATTGTTGACATAAAACTTATTTCAGGTTCTTTAATAAAATCTCGTTTATATTCCACTATTTTTTTTGTATTTAAATTTTCCTAAAAGACGCCGCTCTTTCATCACATTTTCAAAGTACGTTAAGTGATATTTTACATAGTTGCTTGGAAGTGGGCCACCAGGTCGCTGTAATATCGAAGGAACCAACTCTTTCCTCCTCTGGAGCGAATGGCAACAGGTAACGAGAAGCGATGAGATGAGGACGGAGCTCCTTCGAAGCGATGGCGTTTCATTACGAAGTCATTAATTTTCTATTTCGCCGCGGGCGCTGCGACGATATCCTGGCTGGCTGCGACGAGATCGGGAGGGGGCGAGAGGGAGGGGTGGATGAGAGTGGGAAGAGAGAGAGGAGGTCATGAAGTTACCATGACGCTGCGACTCTGCCGTTCTTCTTCTTCTTCTTCTTCTTGAGAGCGTTTTCGTTTTTTGAGCGACAGACATGAGAAACCGCTGGCCTTGCCTTCCATTCGTGAGAAGAAGGTAAAGGGTAATGCTCTTGGTGTGACCGGATAAGAGCTCAGGGCAACGGCGGTCACATCTTTCAGCGGGAAGTCCTGCGGTTTCAGTCCCAATGGAGACAAAATTACCAACACCTATTTAGCTGTCGTTTGCGCTGTTTGCTATCTTCCCGTGAATTCTCTGATCAGTACGAGGCTAATTTCTCAGCAGTATCTTAACAAAGGATGCGCGCGAGATATTACCTTCCTCTTCTTTGTCATATCCTCGCCCCTTACTTAAACACTCGCTTACATGCTGTACTCTACCACACATGTCGTGAACTTAGAATCTGGTCCAGCCTAAGGAGCTCTGTCTATTTCTCTCTCTCACTCTCTCCATTACTCACTACAACATCAGAAATCTGAGCAAAAAAGAGTACACGAGCAAGGCAAAAGCAAAACTGGAAAACAAGTAACTTGTACTTCACGTAACGGCTCTGAGCTGCATGTTTATCAATTTCATCCAGTATTTTCCTCTGGAGACTCTACTTTTATCGTGCCTTTCACTTCACCTCACTTTCACTTCAGTTTTTTGCAATTCCTGCCTCGCAAGCATGATCAGCCCTCGCAGAATTTGTAGAACCCTTTGCAGAATTGCATCTCCGCTGCGTGGCGGGGGGGGGGTCTGGAGAGAGTCTTCCGGCCCCGTTTGCATTGGCTGGAGGGGGGCGGGGGCTCGTTACTCCCTCCGCTGCCCGCGTCGCGCACGAGTGCATCTGGGGGCGGGGGCGGGTAGGGTTCTCGTCGCAGCAGAGAAAGAAGTTGCACAACTCTGGCGGAGAATTCGCGGGTGAAGTTCTGGAAGAGCTATCCAACCCCGTTCCATCGATGGCTGCTCCTCTGTTTTGCTTCTCTTCCTCTTTCACTCCCTGTTTCCATACTATTCTTCTTCCAGCTATTTTCTGCAAGAGCGGAGAACCGCTAATTCAATATATTGTGGTAATCCATATTGGTAATGGGAGATAAGGGTTAATCAGCCACAATAAGTTATATATTTATTTATATCACATGCCCAAAGTGAACTTTCGCTATCAGAATTTCCCATCTTGAGTGGGTTTCTAGCAAAGAAAATGAAAAACGAGGTAACATCGTAAACACTTAGTCTTTGTTGTTATACATATAATAATACTTACTCTTTATATTGTTATCTCATTTTTCCTTTTCTTTGTTAGAACCCACTGAAGAAGGGGAATTGTGATTAAATTTGATGTAGTTCAGGTATTTAATAAATGTTTGATTAATCGTCTGAACTTGAGCACATTGCGTGGTTGAATGAGTCACAAGAAGAAGGGTAATTGCGCATTCAAATGGCGCCCTCTGCGAATGGTCTTATCCGGTCCGGCGAGTGCCGTTTCCGAGGTGGGAAGTGCGCCGGGCCTGCCCTCTGGCGGCGCTGGCGGGACTAGGCGCCGGCCGGAGGGAAAGGCGGGGAGGCGTAATGGGTCAAAGGAGGCGGGCCAATCAGCGCGCGCCGTCCGCCCCCTCGCGGCGTGCAGCAAGGCTCTCTTTTCGGGCGCACGACGCAATCAGCGTTGGCAGCCGCACTCGGTGGTCGGGGCTGGAGGGCTGTATCGCGTTGCTTTTATTTAAGGAATGCCAGTTACTACAACGAGGCTTTCGAGTATTAGGGTGGATTGCAGATTATCGAATGAGGTGGATTGTATCTTTTTTAAAGGAAAAAGCTGTTTCTTGAGAGCCCGCTTCCGCCGGCTGAATGAACAGATCGTAACGAACATTCTTTTTCCTTTTTGCGATATAGCCCATGTTAAGCGTAATTGTAATTGCAGATCTAATGCGTTTGCGTTTTACTGCTTGTAATGTACTCGAATGCTCTAGGTGAGTGAAGAGTACTAGATTCAGAAGATCACTAGAAGAGTTTGTGCTCAGTTTGGTTGATCAGGATAAGCGAGAGAGGACTGCTTGACACTTTAGTCTTTCAGAGACATACAAAGTCAATATCGTGACAGGTGTTTTAATGGGGGTACATTGATTGTGAACCTTGCCGCAGAGCATCGCTCTAATAAGGTTTTCGAACCCTCCATATTAGCAGAATTGAACAGTACGGAGTGGATATTTTTTTAAATTGCGAAGGATAGAGATCTCTATTGTGTAAGTGTAATGAGAGTCGTAATGCAATATTACGAAATATTATTTTGTAATTGCACCCGTAGAAATCTTAGGTAATATATGAACTCCAGTAGTAGACATAATTTGTCTCCATTATTGGCTCTTTCTTTCATAACAGAGAAAAAATATCATACTACTGTATTTTGACATTGACATTGATTTTGAAGCAAATAAATGTATGAACGGTGACAATACAGAAACGTATGTACCCTTGCGGTTGTGGATTTGAAAACATAATCAGTGGTTTTTCATTTCCGATTTATTGTGGAGGGTGAACTAAAAAATTATGATAATATTATTACTTTTCATCCGTGTGCTATAGTATAGAGAGGAAGAGTATTGGAATGACCTCAACAATACGACCTGCTTTTTTGGTCGTAAATCCGTGATTAAAGTTGTTTTGAGCTGTAATTCTGCGTACACGTGCACACACACACATTAGGATTAAGGTTTGTTGGTGATGTTCTAAAGGTGTTTAGGATTGGTGTGGATGGACAGGAGGTACTCGCAATTTTGCATCCGAAAATATAGTTTTTATGGACGGACAGTCTGCTTGTGTGTGTTGTGTATATATCGCATGTCTGTGGATTAGAAGCTTTTGAGCTGAAACTTGGGAAATACAATAGTCAGGTCTAATTGTACTTCCCGGAGATCATTCAGGTATTTTATATTTTGACGATATTTTACATGAAGCCCTTGTGGCACTTCCAACATTTTCTGGAAATTGGCTAAATTCTTTTTCTTGCGCGTCAACCTATCTCTGTTTCCCCTCGTCCTCCGAAGTGCTTGTGGTCCCGAGTGATGAGTTGACGTGTAAGAGGCTCTAGTCTTCCAAGAAAAAAACCTTCGTGCACCCACACTTTTACAGGAAATACATTTGATAACGCACGTACCAAGGTTCTGGCAAATCTCTCTTTGGCGAGTCGCATGACATAGACGCAGGAACCCAGATTGCTCTGCGCCTACACCACACTGGCATCGTGTGTGTGAGATTTATTGGTTTTATTGTTGGTTTTCCACCAGAGTTATGTTATGAGAGTTCGCGTGCGCCTGAAAACACGTTATTTGTGAAGCTCCCGCCTCTGTGAGTGGAAGTGACGAAGGCTGCGATATTATCAATTGATATTTATTTTGCTAACAATATTGCGCTTCCCACAAATGTTTAGCTTCAAAACACGCATTTTACGCGTATGTTCATGACACCTTTCATGTTCTCGATTAATTTTTGACATATTCGCAGCGAAATAATGGAATAGCAGGTTTATGAGCTAGTATTGATAAATAATGATCCATCATCATCAGAGAGGGAATCGATTGTAATTCATAACATTGAAAGGATGAACACAAACTGGGATGAGAGGAAGAGAAAATATCAAAGGGAGAAACCATTCAAATAAACATGATTTCCACTATGTTATAATTCGGGGATTTTCCTTTCATTTTTTGAATTTCATTGTAATTATTTATTATTATTATTATTATTTATAATTTAAACTTAATGTCATTCTTTGGAAATCAGTCGGATTTTTGGAGTAATGACGGGCATCAAGGAAGGAAAAGGTTATTGCCTTTATCGTTACATGCCTTTATCAAAATTAGTCAGAACAAGATCGTTAAGAAAGGTAAGTGCAGTAGAAGCACTATAGCCCCAACGAAAACCGAACTGGTTACAAGGTATAGCTCCCATTGTGTTAAGATGACTAAAAAGTGGTTTGTTACAGATAAATTCTACAATTTTAGAGAGAAATGGAAGCATTGTGATTGGACGAAAGTCCTTCAGTAACTCAGGCTTGTTTGACTTTGGAATAGGTCTCACATTTCCAAGCCGATGGAAACTCCCCACTCGCAAGTATATGGTGATAATATGTACAAGAATATTATGACAGTATAGAAGAACCATTTATGAATCATCGCTGCTCCTGTAATTTTAAACTACGGAGAATATATAAGAGGTCGTGGAAATTTTATAGGTTTAAATTGAATTCTATAATATGTTAACAGTGGAATTCATCATTGGATGCAATGCGCAATCACTTAAAGTACTAGTAATAGGAACAGAATTTGCAAAGAAATTAATCAAATCTGCGTCAGTCAAAAGATGTGAATCATTGATAGATGGTTGTCGGGGGGAGCAACAGCACATGTTCTCATTTGTTCCATAGATCATTTGAACCACTATTGCTGTGTTGAAGTAGTTATGTTTTCTTGTTCAATCGATTGATTACATCACGTTGCGCAACTTCTTATAATATTCCCAATTCACATGGTACGAGCATTGCGAAATCTGGCTAGAGCTTTATTTTTGAGATTAATTAATACCTTTATAAAATGTGCTAACCAAGGCGATGTTCTCTTGCCTGGGGACAGATGAAGGAATAGCGGGCAGAAACGGTTGGAGAACGGCATTGAGAAAGCTGGGGAGAGTAGTTAGGGTGATAGCTGAGAAGATGTAGGGAGGGAGCGTGAGCAATATGGGCGACGGCGGGTGGAAGGCGCTGAGGGGAGCGTTCTGCGGCTGGTGGCAAGGGAGTTGCGGAGAGAGGGCACGTTTGCGAGGGAGAGCGCGGCACGGGCACGCATGGGGGGTGCGTGGCAGCCTTTGGGGGGGGCGGTGTGCGAGGTGCAGAGCGAGAGAGGGAATCGGAGGCGCCTTCGCTCTTTGGGGAATCCCCGCGTGGTCAGAAAAGAAGTTTGCTGCGGGGGAGTCTCTCCTCTCTTGCTCCGCGCTCATTGATGAGGCCTCGAACCCGCATCCCCTCCCCTGGTGCGCGAGGGGTCGAGGTTCATCCGGTGGCGCCACCTGCAGGAGGCCCTTTGCTGAAGGGCTGCTGCTGGGGAGCGCCAGACGACGTTCGAAGTTCGATGCATTTTTACGCGAGGGAAGTGAACCAATCCTGAGTTAACGAGGCGCATTAGCATGACTTTGCCGTTTCCCTTCAGTATATTAATGAACTGCAGCAAATAGACAGTTTCGGAGTCAGGCGAAACAGAAATTCAGAACCATCCTAAAATACGAAATCGTAAAATGTGTGGTTGCGGTTTCATAGAATATTTTTTTAACTAAATTAGTAATAACCTGTCAAAATGGCCGGACAAAATCAGACGATCATATTAATAATTTATTATAATGAATAGTAGAACAGAAAGTGACTTATTTAATACGAAATTTAAGGTCTGTACATTTCAAAACATCCTTTATCATCAGAAATAGGTTCAGCTACCGCGATTTTCTAAGGGATTGCGAATCGATATACGAAACCTTGCAAGGGCCACCAGGTGACATTTTTGGCTATTTACGATTTTTGCCGTCTGCTCCCACGTAAACGCTACTGGCTAAAACCGTTTAGCAGATTTTCTCCAAAATTGATATCCCCGATTAATCTTAACGAAGTGTGTGTTCCAACTGGATATTATGGATTTCGGGGACACTTTACTGGAAGCCTCAACATTATAAATATTTTTATTAAATGGCTCCAAATATGAGCTCCAAAAATTATAAATAGCGAGAAAAACTATGTGCTGTTGTAAAACTACAAGTTTTCGTTTGCTAAGAACTTCATAATGCTGGAAGATAAAAAAATTCTTCTGAGCATAGTATGATTTTCTCTTGACTGCCAGTACATCAGAATTCGAAGTAGATGCACTTGTTCAGCAATAGTTGTTCGCCTGCATGAGAGTAAATGCGAGAGTTACGCGTCATGGCGACGACAGGAATCGTTCGCTGAGAATCTGCCCTCCCGATATCTCATCTCCTCAGAATAACATTGAGTCGCGCGCATGTTGGCGAGTGAAAGCGATAGGAAAACGTGACCTGAGCTGCAGCGGGGAAAGCTGCCTTTTACTGCACTGAGGCTGCAAGAGGAACTGTTCGCTGTGTAATTACACGAATAGTCCCCCTCTCCCTCCTCCGCCCCCGCATCCAGTTGCTGCTTCGCCGGCGGAGCAACCTTGCCTCTGCCCCCTCCCCTGCCCAAGGCGCTCCCCTCCACCCACCTCCCGGTTCCATTCCCTCTGCGCCTCCCCTCTCCCTTCTCCGCCCCGCACCCAGTTGCCGCTTCGCCGGCGGAGCAACCTTGCCTCTGCCCCCTCCCCTGCCCAAGGCGCTCCCCTCCACCCACCCCTGGCTCCATTCCCTCTGCGCCTCCCCTCTCCCTCCTCCGCCCCGCACCCAGTTGCTGCTTCGCCGGCGGAGCAACCTTGCCTCTGCCCCCTCCCCTGCCCAAGGCACTCCCTCCACCCACCCCCTGGCTCCATTCCCTCTGCGCCTCCCCTCTTCCCTCCTCCGCCCCGCACCCAGTTGCTGCTTCGCCGGCGGAGCACCTTGCCTCTGCCCCCTCCCTGCCCAAGGCGCTTCGCTCCCACCCACCCCCTGGCTCCATTCCCTCTGCGCCTCCCCTCTTCCTCCTCCGCCCCCGCACCCAGTTGCTGCTTCGCCGGCGGAGCAACCTTGCCTCTGCCCCCTCCCCCTGCCCAGGCGCTCCCTCCACCCACCCCTGGCTCCATTCCCTCTGCGCCTCCCTCCCTCCTCCGCCCCCGCACCCAGTTGCTGCTTCGCCGGCGGAGCAACCTTGCCTCTGCCCCCTCCCCTGCCCAAGGCGCTCCCCTCCACCCACCCCCTGGCTCCATTCCCTCTGCGCCTCCCTCTCCCTCCTCCGCCCCCGCACCCCAGTTGCTGCTTCGCCGGCGGAGCAACCTTGCCTCTGCCCCTCCCCCTGCCCAAGGCACTCCCCTCCACCCACCCCCTGGCTCCATTCCCGCCAGCGCCCCCCTGCGCCGCCCCTCTTCCTCTCTCTCTCTCTCTCCTCTCTGCTCAGCCCCGCTCTCACCCACACCTGCCTGCCCTGCCCGGCGCTGGCTGCGTCACCTTTGTCTGCTTCCTCGCACCACCGTCTAACTGCCACCTCATCCCTCCTTTCCCTCAGCCGCGCTCCAACACGCCCACTCCCTCCCTCGCTCTGCAGTTGCCCAGCCCTCCGAGTCTCCTTCACCGCCATGTTTCTTTCCTGCTTATGCAACCCGCCTCGCAGGGCCTCTCTCCCCAGCTTCGACAGTCTCTTTTCCACGCCTCTGCTCCATCCGTTCCCCGCTACTTTCCGTTCTGGTCACCCCTCCCCTTCATTCTCCGCTCTCATTCTGCCTTGAGCCGAGCCGATTATCACCCCACCGTCTCTCCTGCCCGCCTCCCCTCTTCCCCCGCCTCCGACAACGCCCCCTCCGCCACCACCCTCCCTTCACCATTCTCCTCCCTTTACCTTCACCCCTCCTCCATTGCCCGCCCTCACGAACACCCTCGCCTCACTCCTCTCCTTTCCGCAACCCCTACTTTCCCTTCCCTTCCCTCTCCTCTCCGCGCTTCCACCCACCTCCCCTTCTCTCCTTCATCCGCGCCACCTCCCCTCGCGGGTTCCTCGCACAACCTGGCGGCGGCGCCCAGTTCGCGGAATTGACGGCGCCCTCCGCCGCAGCGCTGGCGGCGCCGGTATTTACCATAGCGATTCCCTAAGAACGTCCAACTTCCACAACTCGCGCCCGCCAGCCATTGCGTATTCATGGCTCTGTCACGGCCCCCGGGAAGCTAATTATTAATGTAGCCCCGCCGCTCTCCATTGTTGACGCAGCGCGCGAGACTATTATCAACTTAGTTCCGACTGCAATCAGCGGGCGGGAGTTTATTAGGAGCAACTGGGCGAAACGCTTATTAAAAGGAAGAAGTGAAGTCTTACGATGCTACTGTTCTAATGTTTTAATCTTCAAGATTTTGCCCCTATTGTGTTTTGAGATATGTAAACGACATTTATCAAACAGGGCGTGCTTGAGAACCGTCAACATACCTATTTGCTATTATAAGGATGTGTGAGGGAATTAAAAAACAAAAGAAAACAGCACAAGGATTAAGATATTTCTACTTTCCAGAGTAACAATACGCCATCAGTGGTTGAGGTTAAAAAGATTACATGTAGTGTGGTCTTTCTCTGAGAGCGTGGTGCGCAGGATGCCGTTTAGTGGCAAATGACATAGCGCGCGTGTTGCTTCCAGATCATTGCGAATTGCACATTGTGCCGCAGGGTTCACTTTCAGGGCCTTTTCATATGTATACAATACGCCATCGTCATTTTAACATTTTGATTTGTAGACATTGTTCAGTTGACTTCATTGTGAACATTTTTGCTTTGGATATTATGCACAGGGCATTATGCA
>JAHLJT010003517.1:0-15080 GCA_031308135.1 Acheta domesticus | reverse complement strand
ACATGTACTCGTAAACGTAATAGTAGAGAGTTTTTGCACCCTCGAACGTTACGTACTATCGATCTTCTGCTCATTCGCAGTGCAAGTTACGCATCACTTTGGTGCATCTGGGCATGCGCAAAAGATCGATAATACTTAACGTTCGAGGTGGCAAAAACTCCCTAATGTGAACAAATCACCGTTAATGAAAATATTTACGAAATGAAAGGCTAGTCAAAGAATTACATTTTTGTAATTTTTGAAAAAACAAAGGAATAGAGCAATATGGCGTTTATGTCACCTCAGAGTACATTAGGCACTATCCTTTCCAAAAGTTTAAGGATAAAAGTAGAAGTCGAATTTGAGAAAATCTTGTTCTTGTAATTTTTAAAAATTGCACAAATTGCACTCAATATTGCGCGAAAATTACTAAAAATTTCAAAAAAATGTGCATGACCATATTGAAAGAACTAAGTATGGAGAACAAATATAATTTTAAGGAAAAATCTCTATATTCAATTTTGTAGTTGTAGGAAGGCGCAGAAAAAAATTATAACTTTTGCAATTTTCTCAAAATGAGAGTCAGCAATGAAAATAAGAGCTATGCCATCTTTAGTGTATTTTACTTTATTCTTAGAATTAATTTCAGGAAAGCATTTCGAGTAATTTTTGATTGATTGTTAGTGATTTCGGGCGCGTCAACTACTGTGGTCATTAGTCCCGTAAGTGCAATGCATATTTATTTCATCGTGAGGTGGAAGAGATGTTGCCCGCTATGCCGATGGCGAGATCCGGCGCCGACCTTCCGTCCACTAGCGGGGCTTCCCAACCAGGTATCTGCCACCAGCGGGGCACCACCCCAGCCGGGACAAGCTCTAAATCACCGACCGATTTACCAGTCGGCTTGCCGGGTTCTTTCTTAACAAGGTATCTCCCACCAGCAGTGCACCGCCCACAGCCGGGACAAGTTCCAATCCTCCATCTGGTCTCCCAGCATATATGATAGTGTTGTGCAAGTTAGTGTGTGTGTGTGAAGATAGGACAAGGAAGAGGAAGGAAATATCGCGCGCGGTCCGTTTGTTACACTGAAAAAAAAGGGTCACTGACTCTCAACCACAAACCCATGGTTAAATGTCTTCCAGTTGTGACGATCGATTTACACATTGTGGCAATAATCGCCATAGATGACGTGCTGGTAGTTGATTGTCAAGCTAACCAACCGACGAAGGTTGGGAAACACGCGAATCTTATAACCATAAGTTGACTTCATATAACGTTCTAATTGGTTCCCGCAACCACGCCCGTTCTCAACGCCTCCTCAACGCTTCGGAGATGGTTGAGTTGACCAACCTTTGGCGGGAGACCAGCGCGGCCTGAGGATGAATTTTGACCGCTGGAAAGACGGACGAGTTTCAGAGTGTGATTAATAATGACTCTGGAGAGAGTGTTCACATAATTTAAGTTTCCAAAAGACGAAATATTAAGATGAGTATCTGCTGAATCGATTCCATGAGAATGATCATTGTCACTCAATGGTACTAAGTGAAACATTTTTCATGTGAGGTTACGGCCACATTACTCTTATCGAGTAACAAGTATTTTTAACGTATAATTTGATTCATTGCAGGTTTATCGTTTGGCGGTACACGAAGATGTGTGTGTGTATGTGGAGGGGAATCCAGTACTTAATTTGGAAAATGAGAGTATTCTGTTGTGAGAGTAGTTAGCAATTGTGCCGAATCTTTATAAGAAGAAAATTTTCGAATCTCTAAAATTCTGTTGAAACTTGGTTATGTTGATCATGGTATTTCGTTGTTGATGAAAATACGCAGTATATATGTTCATAAAAAGTGTTGAAATGTGTCAGAGAAGTTGTTGATTAAGACCAGAAAACTACACATGCAGAACGTTTATACAACGGGCACTGCAAAATGATGTGCAACTTGATGTCATTGAATGTGTGTTTCTTGAAGGATGAGTAAATGAAGGCAGTTTTTAAACAATCAAGTTAAGATGCATGTGTTTTGAATTGGACATCACAGACCTGAAAACCTCAATAGGCCTCATTTGATGTCCGCTTTTGGTGTCATCCTGTGGTGCTGTGCTTTTGAATTCTTGCAGTGTTCTTTTGTTTCGTGCTGTGTTACATACCAGCATTTACATTGAAATGTAGTGTACATAAGTGAAAAAAGTTGACAACTGATTTATTTGCACTGTCCTGTACTGGAATGTTTTGATGCATTTGTAGTTCGTCAAATATTTATCTTTGCTATGGTTCAGCAATTTAATTAAGAAAATTGCTACCATTTTACTGAAGAAAATTGTGGAACTGCAAGCAATCTAATGTTCTTCAGAGATATTAAATTCCATTGACCCTTCTCTGTTTCCTTTAATAAATTAATGTAGTGTTTTGATTAATGAGATGAGTTCTGTATTATTTTATTGCTTAAATTTATATTTGTCAAATGAGAAAATGATATCTTTCAGGATTCAAATATATGTAAGTAAAATCTAAACTAATATTCTGCCCATGTCCATGCTTTTTTATTATTGGTTTCAAATGGTATCTATGAATCTTAAAGATTATACAAAGTGAAGCTTGACTACAAGCCTCTGTATACAAGATGGCAAGCCTCAGGCACGCGAGTGAACCAAATGAATTGTTTTGGGGTCCAGCATTTGTTAAAAGTATTCTTGTGATTCTGAAGATTGCATGCATTGTTGGTAATTGTCTCTTTAAAAAATTCATTAATTCATCTCTTTGTATCAAAATTAATCAATTAACTTATTTATTTTAATTTTATTCGTTTATTTTCATCTTTAAATATAAATTAATAGCGTCCTCTGCGAATAGAGGGAAGTGGTTTCAGTGTACAATAGTATATTAAAAGAATCAATTACTCAAGTCCTCCTTTATAGGAAGGGTTCATTTCTAGTTTTCAAATGTTGTGGGATTTATTTTTGCTCTTTTCATATTTGCATCAAATCAGTAATATCAGGTATTTGATAATCGCTTCATTTCTCATTGGATATCAGTAAGGTATATATTTTGTTACAATATTAACAACGTTTATATTGGCAAACTTTGTAATGTATGTATAATTGGTATCTCATGTAACAATGCTAACTTCATACTGAGAGGTGAGAATTTTGTTTCTATAAAAAGTATTATGTACAATTTGGAACAATCAATTTTTAAAGACTGCTGGCATTTATTTTGTCATCGATTTCTATTGTGAAAAAAATCATAAATATTTTTGCCTAGTTTCAGGGAACATGCAATTCTAATGTCCAACATTGATCTACTATGCAATAACTAAATTTTCATTAGAAAGAAGACATAGAAATTGGAACTAGCCCTCTCATGTGAAAATTTAATTACACTGTGCTTTAGTTAATAAAACTTTGTGATTTGGAAACACTTATTATAGTTTCAGATTGATGCAAAGAAATGGTCACGATTAATGCATTTATAAAAGCTATTTCCTCTTGTAATTATTATTTCTTCATAAACAATGTCTACATTGTTTCCTGACTCACTATTTTTGGACAACGAAACTTATTTGATTAGACTAATTTGAACCTCATTAAATACTGAGAGGCCTGCAAGTAATAATTAGAAGTTCAATAAAATAACATTAATAATGTGCATAAATACAATGGATTTTCATTCCTTTATCATATTTCTTATTGTAAAGGAGTAAGCGCTGCATGCAATTTTTGTGTTATACGAGGCTAGGGGCTGTTTCCAAAATGTTCTTGTGTGGTTTTTACTACATAAGAAAACTTGCATCATTCTCAGATGCAAAACTGGTATCTTACTTTTCAGTATTTGGCTTCATTGTAATGTTTTATTTTTTGTGGTGCCTAGGGCACCTTGTTGCTGTGAAATGTTCATTTTAAATGTATAAAAAGATAATGTAAATAATTATTTAAAATATAAGGAAGCATTTATAAGTATCCATCAAGTGTTTTTCTCATATCAATTTCCCAAATATATCTATTTCAATCGCTTTCACATTTGTTCGTATTCCTGTTTGTGATTTTCATGCCTGCAAAACTGTTATCAGTTTAATGTGATTGAGTTTGTGTGTTAATTTATTCTGACCCTTGTTTCAGTTGAGTCATTTGCAACTGGGTCTTAAGAGAGATTATGTGACGGTTAAAACTAATAAATTAGTTTCATGGAATGTAAGAAATTTAAACTTTTATTTAGTGATGGTTGTGTGCCACAAGTTGCAAATGACTTGGTGAAACAAAGGACTGAAGAAATGAACTAAGAAATACTCTATATTTTTGAGTTGGTTAATTGAATTTACAAATACTGTATTGAGTTTTGCTTAATTTTTTTTTGTGTTGGTTGGGGGTCTTAAGAGTGTTTACTTGTTGCTATTAAATGTTAAGAGTGAAAATATTTGGCAAAATATTATGAATGAAATTATTTCAGATTTAATTTTTATGTATCTAATTCTGTTAAGCAAGTACTTTTAGTGTCAAGTTTTCAAAAATGTCTTTATTAAAAAATTCTTCAAATTAACATCTTACTTGTTTTTCAGTTGAATTTTTAAATGTAACAATTTCTAGAATCATGTTTATATAAAATTTGATTCTAGACATTGTTACATAATTTTACAAAATATACAAAACTTAATTCATTTATCCAATTAATTTACACTGAATTTAATTGAAAATTTGAATTTTGACATTGTCTCTACTTGTGGTTTTGAATTGTCTTGCATACGCACAAATTTATGCAATTCTGAAAAATTTTATAATTTCTTAACTACATAACCAACAATTTAATGCTACAGGTACGAGTATAAAAGAAGGTAAGCATACATGCAAACAAGGGTTGATGGAAAATTTTCCATTTTTGGTGTAAACATTTATCTAGGAACTAGCACCAAATTTTGGTTTGTTCTACCACCCACCGAAGTTCCGAGACAGTCAACCACGCACTGCAAACATTTTGTGGTTCGAGACCCTACGTCGGCGAGGGAATCACAAGACACAGCGGTGGTTGAGAGCACCACGGAGGTTCACACATGGCGCCGACGTTGCGTCAACCACACAAATAGCTGGGCCATATTTTACTATTAAATTTGGTTGGGAGAACCGAATTTTAATGTGCGGCAAGCAATCCTTTTTTTTCAGTGTAGGGTATTGCTCCGGCATTCGTTTGATGTTGATCGGAGAAACCACGGAAAACTTTCAATCAGAGCAGCCGGTCGCTAGAATTTTCCTCCAGACATAGGTTGAATTCTACATCTATCTGACAAGCTAGTTTGAAGATATTTTAAGCTCTTCCATTCACAAATGCAATAATGTTAAAAAATTGCTGCAAATGTGCATACAAGGCATGCGAAATATTTAAAAAATATATTTGTGTAAATTTTGAAGAAAAACAATAACAAAATAATACAACAAAACCTTTTTGTTTCCTTAGACAGTGCATTTCGCACTATACGTACAAAAACTTTGAACAAAAAATTTGGAACCTTTTTCAGAAAAAATTGGCGTTTGAGCGTTTCTGAAAATGCGAAATTTCGAGTTCATTTCCAAAAAAAAATAATTTAGTTTTCGAAAAACTTTAAATGATATAATTTAAAGCACATGTGCTCATAAATCTAATAATGTGAACAAATCGCTGATAATGTAAATATAAACACACGTGACAGGTTAGGGTCATTCCAACACAGTTTTAATTAAAATTCTACCTCATCATTTTAGATTCAGATGAAATTTGACACATAGGTAGTACGAATAAAGAACAAGAAAACTACAAATTTGGAGTAAAATATTTCCACCCGTTTGCGAAATGCAGGCATGTAAAATTTTACAAAATTGGGTTCCCGAAAATTTTTAAATTGATGTAGCGTAACGGACTGCTATACCCAAGTTTGCGGGTTCAAACCCGATCGAAGCCGTGGATTTTTAGGGGTGAAAAAATCCTTCGGAGGGGAAGTAAAGCCGGCTGTCCCATGTTAGTAGATTTACTTGCATGTAAAAGATCCTCAAGCCTAAATGACGCCACTGAGCTAGATTCAAATCGCAGGTTTCGTCGCCTCAGTAATACCTTCTTTCCGCTAGTTGGTAAAAGGAGTGTAACAAAATTTGCGTGGTCAGACGGAGAAGCAGGCCTCATGGCCTGAGTCTCGCCTTCAAATTCAAATTTTCTAAATGGTCGCTGGCGGATACCCTGTCACCAAGGCGTCGCTGGCGGATACCCTGTCACCAAGGCGAACGCGGAAGTATCTTGAAGAAAGAAAGGATACTAAAAAAAGGGGAGCCGGCCCCTAAGACCCCAAGAATGGATGGTGCGAAGAATGCCGTACCTCCAGGTAGTATCATATGCTTTCTCTATATCGAAGAAAATTGCTACACACGTAGTACGAAAAGCAGTGGAGATCTGTGGAGTGAGAGCAGTGGAGGCAAGGTGGTCCATGGTTGACCTGTTCTTCCTGAAATCACATTGAATGGGTGTAAGTAGGTTTCTCTGTTCCAGGTGCCAGACCAAACGCGTGTTCACCATTCGCTCCAGAAGTTTGCACTGGTGAGCGAGATTGGGCAGTAGGTTGACGGCTTTGTCCTGTCCTTTCCTTCTTTAGGAATAGTAATAATATAGGAATAATAATCGCTTCGGGCCAGGTCCTAGGAAAGGTATGTTCCATCCAAATCTTTTGTTGAAGATACGGAGGAGAAATAGACGTGCCTCTTCCGGCAGGTGTTTTAACATTTGGTTGTGTATCTGGTCTGGTCCTGGAGCAGAATCTTTCCCACGGGCGAGCGCACAGGAAAATTCATCCATGGAGAAAGGGGCGTTATAATCTTCCTCCAGGAAAGCTGAGAAGTCCAATCTGCATTTCTCCATTCTACTCTTCGTTTTCAAGAAGCTAGGGGAGTAGTGTAAGGAACTGGAGGTATTTTCATAATGACAGGCCAGTTCCTCAACTACTTCTTCTGGAGAAGTAATGAGATTTCCACTAATAAGAAGTCCTGGGACAGATGGTGGGGAAAATCTTCCTCCGATCTGTCGGATCTTTCGCCATACTACTTTAGGCGGGGTATGGCAAGAAAGAGAAGAAATAAAGGCTCTCCAGGAAGCGGTCTTACTTTCCCGTACTACTAATCTGGCTCTGGCCCGCTTTCTTTTGAAATCGATCAGGTTTGATGCGGTGGGGAACCTATTGAGCCTCGCGAGTGCTTGCTTTCGGTCACGCACCGCGGTGGCACAGTCAGCATTCCACCAAGGCACAGGGACGCGTCGTGGCCGACGCGTAGACGTCGGGATTGCAATGGTGGCTGCGCGAAGAAGGGCATCGGTGAATTGGGCCACCAAGGTATCGATATTATTTGAAAAGTGGTCTGGCATTATAATTTTCTCGCTGAATGTATTCCAGTCGGCTCGATGGAATAGCCAGCGAGGAGGGTGGATGACATCTAAATTAGGGACATTAAAGTGGACCAAAGTGGGAAAATGGTGACTCCCATGTAGATCATCGAGTACAGTCCACTCTACCATGGTAGATAGGGATGGATTGCAGAGTGCCAGATCGATTGACGAGAAGGAGTTTGACGCCATGAAGAAATAAGTGTGATTCCCGGAATTCAGAAGAATTAAGTTTTGCTGGTCAATAATATTTTCGAGGATAGAACCTCTCGGGCAGGTCCTCGTGCCACCCCAGAGGGGATTGTGGACATTAAAGTCCCCCGCAATAAGAAAAGGGGGGAGACTGAGAAAAAACATCTTCCAGTTCCTCTTGTGACACAACTTGGCCAGGGGGAATGTATACTACACACCGTAAAAGAGAAGGATGGTAGGTGTACCCGAACGCAAACTGTTTGGAGGTCGGTTCGAACGTTGTGTTCCTCAGAGAATAGGGAGTCGCGGATGAGTACCGCGATGCCGCCGTGAGCACGAAGTCCGTCGTCTTGATCGAACCGATAGATGTTAAATCCGCGAAGAGACAGGGGATGATGAGGGAGAAGATGAGTTTCCTGAAGACAGACTATAAATGGTTTGTGGCGAGAAATTATTAATCTTAATTCTTCTGAGTGAGCACGAAGACCATTTAAGTTCCATGAGAGAGCCATTATGAGAAATTATTTCTTTGGTTGCTTTCTTTTCTTTCTCACCTTCTGAATGGTTGTAGAGGAACTCTCGAGGGGTTCCTCATCAACAGCAGAGTCATCCTGCTGCTGGATATGGCAGAGACTGCTGCTGGACATGGTCGCCTGTGTCGGGGGGATTTCCCGACTTTTGGCCACGGGTGACCGAGATCTACAGGGGCTGGAGGATCGTCCGATGTGATTCTCGGAAACAGAAAGAGGTGGACGGGATTTGGATGACGTATTTTTCCTGGGAGGCGGTGTCTGCTTAGATCGATTTCAGTAGAAGTCTCAGTGGAAGTGGTCGATGTCTGGTGGAGTTTAGAATAGGTTTTTTGTACTTTGTGGGAATGATAATTTTCCCACCTTGGATACACACCGAATCTTCGGGGAAGTCTATCGGCGACACCTGGCAGCTAAAGTGCGAAACTACCGCTGGGGTACAGTGAGTTTGACAACTCGCTGTTACCCCCGGGGACTTAGGTTTTACAGCACTGGAAAAAGATCGTGATAGGTCCATTGGATTCCTGATTTGGAACCTACGCTTCGCCTCAGGGAAGGAAACCTTTTCAGTTACCCTTATTTTTTGGATTTCCCTTTCCCGGAGAAACGTGGGACACTGGTTGTCGTTGGCTGGGTGATCGCCTTCGCAATTCACACAGTGCGGTGGTTTGTCGTAGGGCTGTGGGTCGTGAACTGATGATCCGCACTTCCCGCAAACCGCGTTTACGGACATACATCGCTGCTGGGTATGCCCAAACCTTTGGCACTTGAAGCAGCGCAAAGGGTTCGGCACATACTGCCGCACACGGAGGTTGTAGAAAGCGGTAACGATCCTTTCCGGGAGGGATGGTCGGTCAAAAGTAAGGATCAGGGTAGAAGTAGGGATCACTTTCCCCTGCTGCTTCCTTCCGATCCTGTACACCTCAGTCACGCCAAAGGTCTTAAAAAAGTTTAGAAGATCTTCCTCCGTTTCTGTAGCAAAGTCCTCGTGGGTGACTACGCCTTTGCTCAGGTTCAAGGTGGGATGAACCGTGACTACCTGGAGGCCGGCAATCTGCTTCGTATTTTAAATTTTTACAATCTGCTCGTCGGTACGCGCTTCAAAAAGAATGGTTCCATTCCTTTGTCGCACGACCGCTTGGAGCTTCCCGTAGGCTTCTTCGATGGCTCGTGCCAGACGAACAGCACTCACAGTTTTGAAAGTCTTACCTTCCTCGGCACATGCCATGAGGAGGAAACGAGGCTTCTTGGGTCGATCTTCTTGTTTAGAAAAAAAACTATTCAAGTCAATAGTTCTCTCTGCACATCTCCTCTTCCTTGCGGAAGAGGGCGGGGGGAAAGGTGAAGTATCCATATATATGGAATAGGTTCATCCTCGTGGTCCCCACCCACCACGGAGCCCAACAAGGGGACACTCCATCGGAGTGCCAGGGTTGCCACGAGGATATAGAGGGGGAATAACACAGCGCTGCACCACCGTGGATTCCCCCGCTCACCCTGAAGTTCAGTACAAGACCTAGTCCGAGCCGATTGATCGGGAGTGGGTTAGCACCCGACCGCCCGTCTAGAAGAGTCCGGGGCCAAAGCGAGTGTGTTGGAACCTACAGGGAATGTTTCCAAAATACGTAATCAACGTACCCCTTAGTGCAAGGCGAACAGTAGCACTAGGACTAGATAGGGAAACAAACAGGTCCCTCAACTGCCAGGACACACATTCCCTCCGACACGGGTCGCCATGCACGGCAAACACATGGGTGGGCATTCAGCATACAGAGAACGCGAGTGAGGAAGAAAAAGGAGTGAAAAGAACGTACATGACATGAAATGAGAAGCAAGAAGATGAAAAAAAATGGAGAAAGGAACACTTGAGAGCCTTCTCTGCATCCCCCCGTCAGGACGTGGACCAACCCACCTCGACGGGGAAAGTCACAGGCTGAATGTAATTTGAAAGGGAAATCTCGTGAAGTTTCGTGATAACGTTCATTACGGGAAAAGGAAAGAACGTTTTAAAAACCTGGAATTCTAATCAGCCTGTTTGACGCTTTATGCTTTGTAACATTTTGCTTAGAATTTAATAATTGTATGAGAGTAATTGTGACCCCATCTTGCTTCTGATTTGAAGTTGAATTAAATATAAATGCAAATTAATGTGAGCTACTATCAAGGTACTAACCGTACACGGGACGCAAGTAAATGAGAGGTTTTATGTTTTAAAGAGAAAATCACTCACAATAATTCTTAGTTTTAGTACAATATAACCAGTATGTTCACTTGCTCCAAAATCTAGTTTTGCGCTGGGGAAGACCCTCGGCCATGTTCTTGGTTGTCAGCCAATAAAATTTCAGCAGATACATTCGGATTCATACACTGTGTGATATGAGAACCGAGTGTACGTGTTTAATTTGTTTCAGAAAACGTGGAATTTGAATAAAATGGATCGAATAATAAAATGAATTGAACTAGTGAATAAATAAATGCAAGAAATTCATTTTAAATGTAGTAATTATGTATTTCGCGCGCTAGGTGTTATACCAAGAACATGGCGGACGTCACGTGATCGAAAAAGCTTTTTCAATGGGATTTGCCGCGAGGTGAACATACTGGTTATACTGTGGTTTTAGAGGGAGTCGTCCGCGGCCGTGGACTTATGTGAAATACATATTTCCTTGTGTTTACTTATTTCATAAATACACAAGCATCGTGTATTGATTTGTTTTTTCTGAAATTACCCTTCTCACACCTTAAAGGTCCACGTCCCGCAGAAAAAATCAAGCTCTTCCTAGAGCATCGGCTACCGTCTCCCCATTACGCACCTGGTGGTTTATGCAGGAAGGGGGTGGACGTTAGAATATTACATAGCACAACAGTTCTTTACACACCGATAATACTAAAAAAGTTCCACAACGCAGCACGTGAATAGCAGATACTTTTTAATGGCAAGCGATGTCTTCTTTGGCATCGTGCTATCGCATGACCTTAGTTGTGTCGTAAGAAGAGACGAACTGAGTATGAGAATTCAGTCGGTAAGCGCAGTATGAGAGTAGGCGGAATATTTGCATTTTTCCAGTCAAAATCGAAACTGTTTCATTGTTTCACGTTTTTACCAGGGTACCTGGTATCTAAAGATACCATCGACACCTTTCACTTGCTCGGATGCTGCGAAGTTTCCTTTCAATTTCTGCGCGCACTGAAAATTAATATAGATTTTTCCGTCAGAGAACTTGAACCACTTTAATCCTGCTGGGTCGTTCAATTTCCCTACACACACAGGACGTTTGGGTAAAAAATGACCCGACAGATGCTTGGAATTGATACATGGCTAATTCATGAGGTGTATGTATTGTAACGATTGCTTTGTTACAACAATGAAGATATTGTTGAGCACGGCCGAATGTTTTGAAAGATGCGCGGAAGTCAGCGGCGCGCAGTAATGTAATGGATGGCGGCGAGATAGCGCGGCGCACTGAGTATTCAGAGCGGTGTAGGAAGGAGGAGTGGTTAGCGGCGGAGGGGAGGCGAGGCCAACTCACCCCTACGAACTGACTCATAAATACGCTGATCGCCAGATGAGAAGCCCCTTATTTGCTTCAGCTGTCGCCGAGTATTGTTCTTTTGGTGAAACGAAGACGTGCGAATTCCGTACAGTAGTCAGTGTCTAGTTTGCTTGTAATTCTAGTAGAGTGTTTAATTGATGTAGGCGACGAATGTGATTTGGAAGAGTAATATTGTGAGCAGTTTTTTTTGAAGTTGTGTTGGAGACGAGTGCAGTAAAAGACGACGCATTAGAATTCAGGGCAAAAGACTAGAACGGCGTTATTCACTTTGTTCTGGTGGATCGAGTATCCAGAATTTAAGTGATTTACACGCTGATTTAGTACGTGGAATCAGTCGGGAACAATTACGCTGTGCCATAAAGAATCAGCTATTCAAATATCCACGTGCGCGACGCCCTGGACAGAGCTAAAAGCGGCCACCCGGCTGTGATCGTGCGAGGATAATAAGCACGCGGGCGAAAACTTAACAATCGCGCTGAAGAACAATTCCGGAAGGAGACGAAGAAGAGGGCCACCGAACGGGAAGAAGGACCGTAGGAGAAGAAGAAGAGGCGAGGAAGAAAGAAGAGTACCAGGAAAATAAGAAGAGAGAAACAGACGAGACCCAGCATCGCTGCTAGAGCGGCGAATTCCAACAACGCAGTCTCTGGTGTCGGCGAAGCGCGGAGCCAAGGTCGAACGCCGAGCCGCGAGCGCCGAGGTAACGGTAAGGGAGAAGGGGACGTGTTAGCGAGGCCACGAACGCCCGAGCAGCTGGAAAGACGGTTTCGACGTAAAGTAGGGCGAATATTACGCTTTACCTAATTCGTGAATAACTCGCGTAATTGTTGCTCCTAGAGTTTTCATATCATTGTCTGGAATGCCTTATGAATGAAAAGAACATTGCCCTTTTGAGGTTAATTGTAAAGAAAGTCTTTGCTTAGCTAAGAAAAAATTTGAACAATGTGTAAAAACTTGTGAGAGAATCAGAGTAATTAAGTGTGAATTCAATTGGTCATTGTAAATAGTATTTTTTCTTTTTTCTGTGTGAATTGTGAGTTAGAATAATTAAGTGTTTAATTTCAAGCAAAAACGTGCACGAAAGGCAGAAATTGAAAGAGTACCAGTCGACTGTCATTGATTTCAATTTTTGTACAATTATCGTAGTCAGTTAATTTGTTTTAAGAGGTTGGAAGATTTACAAGTGTTTCAAGCCTATATTTCGATCACTAGAAAAAAAATATTCTTGCCATTTTTTTGTTGCATTGTTTGTTTTTTCTTGCAGAGCAAGCAAACAAATTGTATTTTTTTCATAAAAATTGAATCATTTAAGAATATATCTGAACTTGTTACTGAATTTGTGTATGTGTGTGTACCCATTTTCCTTGAATTCCCTACTATCTGCCATCCTCTGCCCTGGGAGTAAATCAAAAGCTCGCAAGAGCAATAAATCTGCTTGCATCCTCTGGTCTAGTTTGGATTGAGAAGGGGGGTAAAGGTTAGAGTATGTATAAAAATAGTTTAATGGAAAAGAAAAACTTTAATAACACCAAAGCATCCGCAAAAATACATTTCTAAGTAAGAGAGAAAGTTTGAAGAGAAACATTTGTGAAAAGTCACTGCGTTACAAAATACTAAACAAGTGAATTCAAAATAAAATTATTCCAAAACAACGAAAAACATTTTACTGATAACATTGTTTGTATAATTGGTATAAATGTCTCTTAGAATAATATCAGCTACACTTACATCATGCAATTGAACACTTGTCGGTTTTCTCACATAAATGGTATCTAGCTCTCTCTATTGATGAAGTTGCTGAGGCTCTATCATGAAAAACGTCGGTCGCATATTTTATTTTTTTCAATTACATTTCTTGCAGCTTTTATTCTAGGAAATTAATTTCTTCTTTCTATTTGCTATTTCAGCAGCGATATCCCCAGATTTTCTAAAAAGCACCGTCTTATTTTAGACGTTTTTGACTTCCAATTATCAGTAACTTGTCAGTATGAAACAGGTATTGTAAGCACTTATATCTATCGTATTATAAAAGACAGTAAGTGGGCCAACGGTTGGATATTCTTTTTATTTTATAACATACAATCACCTTGTCCATTGTATCGACTGCTCCGTTTGTTTTGTTGTAGTTAAGTATTAGTATAGGTTTCTTACTTTTTGCATACAAACTTCGTTGTCCATTTGTATTGCACTCTGCAATATGTTAGCTGGATTTTTCCGGAAGGTATGAAACCACGCTGGTGTTACCAAACATCTATTTTGACAACCCCTGAATAACTGATATAAAACCAAATTATTTTGAGAGAATAACGTCTGAAACTATACGTATCAAAATTCATAAAGTTTTAAATTCTATTCTAGAATGTAATGAATTTACAAATAACTATGTTTTACTATTAAACTTCAAACAATAATTAATTCTAAAATTCCATTTAATTCCATACATCTTACTAGCTACCACGACAACCTTTTCCAATAATAATAATAATAATAATAATAATATAATAAATGTTATTATACATTATTATAAATGTTAACAAAAAATGTTAAAGAAATCGTGGAGAGAAAACCACTCCACGGACAATATTTGAAACGAATGGACAAGGTGCAGATCAATAAAGATCAATCATTTATGTGGCTTAAAAGGGGAAGAATGAAGCCAGAATCGGAAGCACTTGTAATAGCTGCCCAAGATCAGGCCTTCAGAACACGACATTATGATAAAGCGGTTCTCAAAATTTCCCAAGATGATAAATGCCGCATTTGTCAGGAACACGTAGAACCATCGATCATATTGTCTCAGCTTGTCCAAACCTAGCAAAGACCGAATACTTGAAAAGACACGACAAGGTGTGTAGCTACCTCCACTGGCAGATCTGTACCGCCCTCGAAGTTCCGAACACATGCCCCAAGTGGTACGAACACTCACCGAAACCGGTGACGTCTGTTGGATTGTGTACGATATTGTACGACCAACAAATTCAAACTGATCGCACGACAGCAGCAAACAAACCGGATATAGTCATCCGGGATTTGGAGAACAAATCGTGTTTACTTGTGGATGTTGCTGTACCTTGCGATCAAAACGACGTTACCAAGGAGGCAGAGAAACGTCTTAAATACAAGAGTTTGGAAATCGAGATCAGCCGAATGTGGGGCGTAAAAGCACAGGTCGTACCGATAGTTATCGGAGCTCTGGGATTTGGTCCGCAAAATTTGTGTAAGAACTTGTCTAAACTCCCTGGTAATCCAAAAGACTGGGAAGTGCAAGAAATAGCTTTATTTGGAACAGCCCACATTTTACGCAAAGTATTGTAGAGGCACCAACAGTCCCTAGATCTGCTCCTTAGGTACCTGGTTGCAACCTGGATTAGATTTTATATTCAGCCGACACATAACATCTTAAGTCGTGATTTAGAGGAATAATAATAATAATTT
>JAHLJT010003516.1:0-16959 GCA_031308135.1 Acheta domesticus | reverse complement strand
CATCGTTTTCATTTCTGATTTCATGAAGACAAAGCGAAATCCTTTACAAATCCCCTTCTAGTCAATTCTTCTCCACTTTTGTTCTTCACATAAACACTCAGCGCATCGATTCCAATGTAATATATATATATATATATTATATATATTATATATATACTATATACATATAAGTATATATGTACTGTCAGTTATATGGATATGTTATTGTTCTCTCAAATCTTGCCATGTATGACAAACATGTACAACATGCACACGTAATATGTTATTCTGTATAATTTTGCCATTGAGCATTTATGAATTGCTCTATTCATGATCTTCAAAAGGCAAGTATTAACTGGCAGATGCACATGTAAGCAAAAGCGCCGAGGTCACGCAAACGCCGAGCAAAGGCACAGACCGGATGGTGTGGGGCCACTTATCAGAGATACCCTGCTCTTCAAGCCGCTCGGTTGTTCGGGTCACTGGCAGAGCCAGCCCTTCGTATTCTCGTATTCGCCCATCTGGAAACTTTTGTCGCCGTCTCGGAGAGAAGTCGTGTCTTTTCGGACATTAAACGAGAAAGGAGCAATGGAATACTACATAGAAATGCTGGATTCGATTCTCAGAATTAATGAAATTTGGCCTCTGGTTAATCCCGATCTGCTACCATTGAGGAGCTGCGGCCGGACAAAGGGGACATGGAAGGCCCGGGCCGCTGAGGAGGGTGCGAAATTTAGAGGCAGTGCAACTGAAGTTCCCCATACTCAGGCACCTTCGTTGCTGCTTGTATTTGTCAATAATGGAACGCATAAACATTTGCTATGCAGGTGAAGAGAGATGCCAGAAGACATTCCTCAGTCTTTTTGAAGAGAAAATGAAAGCAAAGGAACGGCAAGAGAGTCATATCTTAGAAATAGATACATGGACAGAAAACTGAGAAGACCAAAGGGTCGAAGTAAGAGGTTTTTTTCCGCAGGGAGTTTCCCGCTATGTGGGGCAAATTATCCGCCATTTTCGAAGACAAGTTGGAAGAAGTGAAGTGGCAATTCTGGCGTTTGGTGAACGTAAAGTTGGTCTCCATGGACAGCAAATGAGCGCTCTGGAAGCGCAGTGTATAGCTCAGCAATGGCAACTTTGCTTAGGCAGACGAAGGCGGTATTGGAGGGACCGTCGTTGAAGATTTCCGAAAATAGGATGGAAATTGCCATGACGCAAATACGCCATGTAATGGATCTACAGCTGGGGTTCACAGGACAGAGATTGGAGTATCGATCACTTGAGGAGATTCGACAAGCCAGAGCGCTGGCACGTAGGGAGGCTCAACTACCTGACCAATTGTCAAGTAGTGAGGAGGAAGATGAGGATGGTCTGACCACGTGACGAAAAGAAAGCGGCGGAAAGGGAAGAGCGCGCTCGGAAGATTTGTGATGGAAAACACGAGCGTCAGCGAACGCCTAACGTGGAGATTTTGTTTGCCAGACTTGTTCTTGACGAGGAAGAGGACGCGGCCGAGCACTTCTCTGCGTTCGATGTAAAAGAAGGCTAAGGCAGCTCTTAAAGAGGCTTAAGCCTCTTAGCGCGGGGGGGGGGAAGCCGCGATCTTTAGTGTAAAAGAGTAAGGTCTTGATTAAGTGAAGTCGTTGTTTGATTAAGGGAAGCCGTTGTTTGATAAGGGAAGCCGTTGTTTGATGAAGTGAAGCCTTAGGCTTCCGCGGTCAGTCTTGCGAGTGCTCCTGACGGTCCGGGTGAAGCCGCGTCGAAGGCTATGATGCCAACGTTTCGGCCATCTTGTCGTGGTCGTCCTCAGGGCTTCCGCAGCAGACCTCTGCGAGCTAGCTGTGTTTGTTTGCAAGTGTTGGCAGGCCAGTCTTGAGGAAGATCACGAAAAGAGAGATCGCTGACGCGGCGTTACCCGGGCAACCAGAGCACACGCAAGGATTTATTATGCGTCAACTAACGCGTTGAGAGGGAAAGAGTGAAGGGGCTTTGATACCACGAGCCAGATAAAACGGTTCAATAAGCTTAGCGCTACATTTAATTGCGTTTGGCTGCAAAAGGGGACGCATTAATATTTTAAACATTCCTCTCGAAGATAGTCCAGATAGCAGGAATCACACCCTAGTAAAACCCTGAACAAATTTTGCAGAATGAAATAAGGTTAATACTGTTAACATCAATAAAGTTTAATAATACAGACACGTTTAACACACAACTATTTAACCAATATTCTTAAATATCTCTGAATAAAATTGTAGATGATATCTCACCAAATGCTTAATTACATTTTCTACAAAAGAATGTAATTTAAGATTAATGTAATGATATTTTCAGATTAATACAAAGGAAATTAATATAATAATATACAGTTGTAGCATTTTATATTGGGCAGTAAAAATGTATTACTATTCATGAGTACCTAGTAATTTACTTGAAATTAAACGTTCCCGTTGCGCACAAAATTTATTACGCTTCGTGAAATGAAGCGAAAATAATGAGATTACATTGATTCTACTAATTTTCTTATTCCATCTGAAGTTGCCAGGTCGTCTTAATTGGCCATTTTCTTAAAAAATTGGAGCCGTATTTAAGAAAATGGCGTTTAAGCGCTACTAAAATGGGAAATTTGAAGCATTTTTACAGAAACTTTTGAATTTTCGTAACACTTCATGAAAGCACTTTAACTTATAATGCAATAGTGTTTACAAATTGCTGTAATGTGCATATTAAAAGTGCAAGAGATCTTTCAAAAAAGTACACTTGCGTAATTTTAGCAAAATCAAAAATATACCCCAAATGAACTTTGCGTCATACTTAAGAGTGCAATTAGCACTATCCGTTCGAAAATTTTGAAGATAAATTTTGGAGCCATTTATTAGAAAATGGCGTTTTTGAGGCTTTCTAAAAATGCAGAGTTTTGAGCTAATTTCGCAGAAACGGTTCAGTTCTCGAGAAATCTACTTGACATTATTTAAAACACATGTTCTTGTAATATAGTAATGTGAAAAAATCGCCACTAATGTAAATATTACCGACGTGAGAGACAAGTAAAAAAAATATTCTTTTCAATTTGTTCAAAAACAAAAGAATAGATAAATATGTCGTTAAGGCATCTCAGAGTACATTTAGCAGTATCCCTACAAAATTTTAAAGAAAAAAATTGGAGTCGTTTTTAAGAAAATCCTGTTTTGTAGTTTTTTAAAATTGCAAGTAATTCGCGCAATATTGCCAGAAAACTGCTAATTTTTTTAAAAATGTACATGCCTTTAATGAAAGAACCTACTTTGGAGAACAAATTTTGTTCGAAGGAAAAGCTCTATCTTCAATATTGTAGTTGTAGGACGAAGCAGAATAAAATTCAAACTTTTGCAATTTTCAAAAATTTAAAGTTAACTGTGAAAATCGGACGTATTCCACCTTAATAGGTGTATTTTACTCTAATCTTACAATAAATTTAAAGACAAAATTTGAAGCAGTTTTTTGAGAAATTTTTGAAATGTCCGGGGGCTTCATGCCCAAATTTTGAAGATAGTTTTTCAAAATCGCGGAGTTTGGAATGGAAGCAAATCGACAAGGGAATATCTATTTTGGAGAAATCGTACATATGGTTTAGGTCCTAGTGTTGTTCACAGACTGACAGAAGGACAGACGAAATGACGGACGGACAGACGGACGGACGGACGAACGTTTAAAAAAAAAACACTTTTTGGTATCACGGGACTCATAATGAATTTCCGTTAAAATCTCAAATCGATGTTCCGCACCATTACATATCTTCTCCTATACTACGAGTACTTATATTACTCCGGGAAAGTAAAGATGGACCTACGTGAAGACAACGTAATTGAATGAGGATGATCAATGCGTGGTATCTTTGGAGAGCAATGTAAAGACGGGAATAATAATGCAGGCTGGGACAGAATGGTTATGAATAAACAAATATCAGCAATGCAGGGTAATTCAGCTAGTGTGAAAATATAATTTTGATGATTTGAGTTAATAACATTTGAGTAAGTTGTCTATTTAATAAAACGCTCTTCACGAATACTGCAAAAATACACAATTAAAGATTCATTACGTACAAAAAATAGAAAAACATACTGTTTTCATATGCAACATGTAAATAGCAAATATGAATGTCCTCTATAAAGTCGTATTCAAGACGTTAACCCGTGCCATAAACAGTGACGTACTGTAAGAACCCAGTGCTATAGGATATATCTAGTTGCACGCTGCTCTGATCAGTAGTTTTCCGTGGCTTCTCCGATCAACATCAGGCAAATGCCGGAGCAGTGCCCTAACAAAGGGGCCACGGAAAGCGCGCAATCTTTCCTTCTTCTTCATTGTCCTATCCTAAGCCCTTACGTATACATATCTTAACATGTACAATATGCCAAAAGACCATACATGCCAAAAGACCGGACTAGAGCTTAGACCTTGTCCCGGCTGGGCGGTGCTCTTCATTTCACGTCGCTAGCTGAAAAAAAAATGCAAAAATCAGCTTTCTTGAAAAAGGGTAAAATTGTCCTTACTTTGAAGTACATCAACTAGGCACAAGGAAATGTGTTTGAAAACCACTGACAGCAACAGGTACGATGTGGCAACGTCCAGAAATCAGCAGTCTGTACGCCTCCGCCCGAGCTCTCTCCATTCGCGATTCAGCAAGCTTGTGAATAAATGTCTTTTCTGTTCTCTGCGAGCTGAAATTCGACAGTGTCGACAGGAAACATTCTGACGCAGATATGTCGCTCTCTGGTAACACAAATTCTTGAAGATATTTCCAAATATTTACTGATAAAAACAATTATTTTAACACTCTGCTTCACTTATCATATAATTGCATGAAACAAAATTTGTGTACCTCCACAAAAAATCTCATTTATTTCGCTTTGAAAATTGTACTGACTCATTACTACATACCTCCTTTCTGCGCTGATACAATGATAATGTCCTGACAGTAGAAAAAAAATTATTTAATTACATCATGTCACACTTGGGGCGTAAAATCTCGAAGTCAACCAAGAGTAAATTCACACGAAAATATGGACTATATCTTAAAATATCACAAAGCATTGGAGTATCACCATAAAAAGCTGTCAAATATATTTTTTGATTGCCTAGTGAGCATTTCTGTGTATCGAAATGTTCTAAATACCCCACTACGAGACGAGGAATGCCTAAAAAGCACTTTCAGGAAAGCAGAGAAAGAAACAGGTGAATGGTCATTGGCATTTTATCAGAAAGAAACTTCCTCAGAGCTGTCAAATGACGTTCAGCGTATTTTCCGATTAAGTGGCCAAAGAAAGATTTGATGAAGAGATACCTGAAGATGACATAATAAGCGTTGAGGAAGAGATGAACAACTCCAGAAATCGGAAAGTTTTTAGCAACTTCGCACATATGGACTGATCAATGGTCACACTCCATAAAGAGCAGTGGCGTAGCGTCAACGGAACGCTGAGATGCTGAACATCCCCGTATATAATATTAATAAAGAACGCTAAATACTGTATTGCTAATCTTACAAGTGGTCCGTTGAGAGAAATGCATTTTGTATTAATTTTAAATTGATTTCCTATGGTTGAATTCGGCGGGTTGTTGAAGCTGGCCTTTGATTGCTTGGAAACTAAAATGCTTCTAAGCGTCTGCCGCGAGATCGCGACGAGCAATGACGCATGCGTAGATGGTGAGGATCCCCTCTCCCCTCTTCACCCCTGACCCAGAGAAACTCGACTGCTTTACGCTAGCATCCACTGCGAAAAATCCAGTGAGGTTAATTCGAGCAAGTTACTCGCTTGTGCACGAGAGCGCAGCACACTTCAGGCGGTCAGTAAATTCTCTCTCTCTCTCTCTCTCTCTCTCCTCTTTCACTCGGGAGTCCCCGCTTGGTCATGGGCACGAACTGTAAAAATAGTGCCTGTGTACTATTTCTTAATTAATACCCAAGAAATTGAATTATTCCTTAAATAAATTACATATTATTTTAGTCTGCAATGTATAAATTAACAAGTCGTCTCATTGGCATTCGCATATAAGAATTAAAGATGAGCCATTGTATAATTTGCTATCAAGATATCGGCAGTCCTGACTGCTGTGAAGATTTTGTGGGCAGCGCCTATACCGTCGTAGGCAATCGAGATCATGGAATAGTTTCCAGTGTGTTTGCCTTGTGTTGCGTTCATCTGTAAGAAGAAGTAGTTGATAGTGACATTTTGTGTTATTGAGCTTCCCCAAACGTGCGGGTCACGCTACGTCACTGATAAAGAGAATGCAGAAGATATGGGACAACCACTGGAGGACACTGAAGTCTAGCAATTTGCACAAAAAACTAGACATTTTTACTCCTTGAAAACCTGCAAAGACTTTTCTAAAAACGAACAGGTGATCATATCAAGAATAAGAACTAGTCATTGTAATTTAGTCACAAGCACCTTCTAACCAGAGATCCCCCTCCCACTTGTATGCCCTGCAATACCTCTCTCAACATCCATCATTTGCTATACTACTGTAATCTATTTCAGGACAACAGACGCGAGCAGAATATTGAAGTGCATGAGGAAGAACTAATCCTAACATCTGAGGATTATAAAAAAATGTGCTACATTTCTGTAAATCATGTAATATTCTAAATGATATATAATCCTACTAAATGTATTTCAAAATTGTTCAATTACAGTTTATATTTAACTGTGTGTGATTATAGCTTAATATGTATAGTTTTTCTGTACTTTTTACTTTATCATTGTTTTATAACTGAAGAAAATGTTATGTAATGTATAAATTGTAGTCGCTAATAACCATAGTTGCTGATGCAAATTAAAATAATAAATTAAAAAAAAAGATATGATGTCATAGAACAAACCTCAACTATACTCCTAGAATAGAGGGTAGAAGGAAGCACGCGGCAGATTTCAATGTAGCACTGACAGATTGCTATTCACCTGAGGAAGTATTAGCTTTGATTGGACGTGACAATGACTCGTAACGCAAAAATAACTCTAAGCTCTAACTCTCGCCCAGAAAAAAAATATGCTCTCTGTCCCCCTTATTAACAATTCTGGAAGCATAAATTGAATGTTATTCGGACAAGTTGGCTGTTACTATGACAGACGTTTGCACAAATGAAACTTCAGGACATTCTAGACCTCAGTTTAACGCATCTGTGCAAAATGGAGGTAATCATTTCAAATATTTTGAAACTTTTGTGATGGAAAAATGGAGAAAAACTTGTGGAGCAGATGATTTGGACATGGCATTGTGGTGGAAGTGGAGGTCGTAACACCTACAGCAACATTTCTCGCAAGGTGAACTAAAAATATAAATTTAAAGGTTCAGCACTCAGTGCTGCCTGTGCTTGCTCATGGGATAGTCAATGACGCTTATGGTAAAACTATAAGCAATTGTTAAAACGTGTCTCTTTAGGTTTATCATGTCATTGTTTTCTCAAAAAGTAACAGCCGTTTACAGCTGCGACAAAAAGGAATCTATACTGAAAATTTGCTCGCTAAATATTATTCCATTCCAACAGTCAGAATGATAATTGTGCATACTGCAGTTCATTTTGATTGATGTTCTGAGTGACTGAATTTCGCTTTTCTGTACCCTCGAGATTACGATAAATATTTCTTGTCCAACTAGCTGTGCATAATTAATCACTTTGCGCCGGTAGGACGGCGACGGATCTCGCCCCAGCACGGATCATCGCCCCACCTCCCGAGGAAAAAGAACATGCACTCCACTTCGGATTAATGACCTTAGCGGTTGACGCGTTCGGAATCACTAACAAATCGTCAATCAAGGACTCAGTTGGTAGATCCAGTATGCGAGAAAGCGCAGTAAAAATATTTTCATTTTGCAGGGAAAGACCAACCTTTTTCATTGTTTTGGAATTCTTCTTGAGTTTCTGTGCATCTAATAAACGCATTGACACCTCTTACATGGCCCAAGGCTAAATTGGTTTCATTCGATTTCTGCGCACGTTAAAAATTGGTAAATAATTATTGTCATCAACATAAAACCCAACATTAGTATTTGTAGTATTTACTAGTATTGTTACTTTTTCAGACCGCTGTGCCCTTTAAGAAAGTTGAGTGGACTAAATGGCTTTGTGGTTTGTGCAGTCTGAAGCCCTAACATAGCTCAGGTGGGCAGTTTTCGCTGAGTGCGGGATCCAAAGCTACCTCCAGTTGTACATCAGATGCAGACCCGAATTTGCACAACAATACGTTGATTCATGAGCACATAATAGTTACAGGTCCAAATATTTAATGCGCAGTTATTTGCTAATTCGATTACATTTAGAGCACGCTCCACTTACCACAAGTAATCCTCGCTGTTACACATTGAAGTGAATTTTGCGTAAGAACGCATGCCACATGAACGAGTATTTGATTTGTTGTAGTTACTGTCAGTTAGAAATGTAGAAATAAGTTTTATGAAATATTCTGCTTGCTTGTAGGGCCTACAAAAACAATGTTGCTGGAGCAGCAGGAGCTGGAGCAGCAGATGTCAGAATGGATATCTGCTGCTATCTTATAGAGGCTAAGGTGTTACTTTTGAAGAATGTTTTTTTAAAGCATCCGTGAAGATGTTTTTTTTTATTTCGTCTAATTTCAACAGTGACACTCATAAGTACTTACAGAGTCATTTAAAATGTAATTAAAGTTCTCGATTAAAGAGAAACGAAAGCAACATTTCTAAAGGAGGAAAGTTTTGCTCACAAACGATCTGCTGACACAACACATTTGTATGTAAAATACAATGTATCTTAGGAATACAATAAAAAGAAGTGGTCGGAAAAGACAATTAAAATACAATGTATCTTAGGAATACAATAAAAGAAGCGGTCGGAAAAAAGACAATTTAGTAAACTAATATTATCTGGAAAGCTTTCCCAGATGACATCAAGGGGCTTTTTCACCATGTGCTCACTACGACCTATTTTCTGTGGAATGCGGAGTTTTACGATGGAAGATGGGTAGCCATGGGAAACCCGCTGAGTCCGATTGTGGCCACCTATACATGTAAAACTTCGAGGCTATAGCGCTAAACACCGCGCCGCGCAAACCCAAGTGTTGGTTGCGCTACGTAGATGACACCTTCATCATTTGGAGTCACGGGGAAGAAACATTGGAGGAGTTTCAACAACACCTGAATAGCATTCACCCCCGTATTCAATTTACTGTTGAAAGAGAGCAAAATGGACAACTACCTTTTCTTGATGTACTTGTCAACAAGAGGGAAGATGGATCCCTGGGCCATAAAGTTTTCCGGAAGGTCACCCATACGGACCGATATCTGAATAAAATGTCGAACCACCACCCAAGCCAGAAGAGGGCAATGAAAGACACTTGTCCACCGCGCCACACGCATTTGTGTGAAGAAAGCAACGTGCACCAAGAACTCGGTCATCTGGAAAATGTACTTCGAGTCAACGGTTACTCATCCAAGAAGTAAAGAGAGCACTACACCCTAACAAGAGCGCACGCAGCCGTTCTGAGGAAGAGGAAACCAACACCAACACTGCCATATCTCAAAAACGTCACTGACCGCATCAGCAAGATCCTGAAGCAATACAAAATCAAGACAATGTTCACGCCTACCACACAGCTCCGCAACATGTTTCGTTCAGCAAAGGACCGGAGAAACCCATTAAGTTCAGCAGGTGTTTACAGAATTCCCTGTTCCTGTGGTTCCGTCTACATAGGCACATAGGCTCTTTCGAGAAAAGAACATGACATCTTATTCGAAAACACCGAGATTTTATCCGCAACAAACCACTACCACGCCCGCTTACAACGGGAAGCCATAGAAATTTTCAACATCCGAACAATTTCAACAGGAAAGAAGAAGGAGTCAAAATCAGTTTCCGTTTGGCATCCCGTACTCCGTAACACCAAGACAAAACCTTACAGTAATAAAATTCCCAGCGCCACTCCCATCTCAGTCGATGCCCAATCGCAAGCCAGCCCCGAAGCGACAGCCAATCAGAAGCCAGCGCGCGAAACCACCCCCTCCGCTACCACCACCCGCGGCCTATTAATACAGCTCGACGTCAGTCGCCTGTAAGCCGCTGTCCCGGACACTTCGCCCGAGACCTCGCCACTGAAGATGCCCACCGCAGTCGTGGGCGAAACGTTTGGCAGTTCCAAGCCAATTGGACCACGACCCATCAGCCCGGAAGACATCAAGAATATTGACTCCGGCCGTGAAAGCCTTCAATGCTTTATAATAAATCATAGTGTTATACAAAGAAGTGCAACGTTCTTGTTTAAAAGGATTTGGTTTTTATTTATAGTAAACTTAAAGGAAGGAAAGCTTTTATAAATAAAAACCGGTTTCGCCGTTTAAAATTAATTCCACGATGTTCTCCAGTCCACAAACCAAGTCACTGTATACTTTGTTGTGCTGGCGCAAATTTTCAAATTTTCGAAAATTTGTGCATAAGCTTATTTCAAAATCTATCTTTAAGGAATAGATTTCATTACAGGAAAAATCTCTAATGAAAATTTCAAAAAGAAAATTTGAACAATTGCAATTTTCGAAAAATTAGTGTTTTTAACGAACATAAGACCTGCAACATTTTCTTTAATGTCCTTCACACTAACAACAAAATTTGATCAAAATGACTGAGCCCCTTTTTCGAAATTATGAAAGGTCCCAGGACTTCATGTAAATTACTCTCCAAAATTAAATATCGGTTTCAAATTCAAGAGGCCGCGACATCAGCCAGATAATTTAGTGAATATCATTTTTTGAAAAATTGTCTGAACGGTTTAGCCGCTAGCGATGTTCACACACGGACGGACAGATAACCTAACAGACAGACAGAACAGAGGAGACAGGCTTTTTGCCGTCAATCAATTTTTTTTTTCAAATGAAGGACCCACAAAACGTGATTCTGGCTATACCACGTGCTACAGAATTTTTTTCTAAATTACCAACAGGATTTATCCATTGCTCGTTACCAGGGCCCTGTAATAAGTTTTCTGCCAACAATTTTGCAGTTTTCTCGCTAATCATTACACAACTTCGTCTCTACTCCGTAGAAGAAAGTAAAAACAAATTGGATTTCATTTATAGTATAAAGAACTAGTGAGATCCCGTGCGATTAAATCGCACGGTTAGTCAATAACCAAACTGTTTTCTGCTTAAATTCTTGTTTTGTATTCCAGCATTATAAACGACCTAACCTCACTAAGATCACTAACCTCTCATATTTCAAGATTTCTATTCAATGTAGAAAATCACGTTTACGTGCTTACACAACCTACACTAAATTGAAACAAACAAAAATGCTTGAGATTGCATTTCCCGCCACCGTCCGAGTGTAATTTTCTTCCGATAGATCGCGCGGCAATCAGATATTACAGATCCCGAATTACTACTTTTTTTAAATATTAGGTATTTTTTAACGCCCTTTTTCAATACGAATGTCACATGTGCAGGTGAAAAGAAACACGATTTTTCAATCCATTGCTTCTTTTATAGATCGGTTTCGTATGTCGCCCAATTTATTGAAAAGACCAAACATCCCTTTGAGAAATAATATATAAAGATATTCTTAAAAAGAAAAAAAGTTTTATAAAGAAACACTTGTTCTGATGTGCTTAAAATTGATCCACAATGTTCTCCAGTTCCCCAACCAAGTAACTGTTAGGTTTTGTGTTTCAGTTGATGTTGGCGTACGAACCTTTTTGCTTCGTGATGCGTTTTGTGGCAACCCCAACATAGCTAACAAACGTTTGACAAGAAGGGTGCCCACTTATAAAGACTCACCGAAACAATTAATCATAGTGAAGTTGTAGGTTTCCGCGGCCAGTGTCATGTGAATGATCTTGGCTGTCCCGTTGTCGCCGCGTCACCTGGCGTCACAGCCAAGATCATTGACAATAAACCATAGTGTTACCCAAAAAATCGGAACGATTATAATTAGAGAACTGGTTTCTATTTAGTAACGTAGGCTTTAAAGAAGAAAAACGTTTTATAAAGAAAAACTGGTTCCACTGATTAAATTGATTCCACGATGTTCTCCACACCACTACCAATAAATCGTATATTTTGTGTTTGAGTCGATGTGTTGGCGTACGTATCATTTTCCTTCGTGAAGCGTTTGTAGCGAAGGGCTTAATATGGATAAGAAATTTCACGAAATAGTAAAAACTTAATATTATTCCTGTTTTGTGGCTGTGTTGATGTGATGCCGGACGTATCTTTTCGTGTCAGGAAAGCGTTTGGTGAAGGAGGCTTCACGGTGTTTTAAGAAATCTTAGTCGAATAATTCCAGAATTTAATGATTTATTTTCAACAATAAATCACAATTATGTACAAAATACGGCACATTTTAAAACAAAAAGAAGAAGTTTTAGTTTATAGTGACATATATAAAAAAGTTTTATAAAAGAAACACTGGTTCCTCCGATGTTTTTAAGACTAAATCCACGATGTTCTTCAACCACTAACCAAGTGATTGTTATATTTGTGTTTGAGCTCATGTGTTGGCGTACGTATCATTTTCCTTCGTGATGCGTTTTGTGGCATCGCCTGAGAAAAGTTAACAAATGTTTGTCAAAACCAATGACGACTTGTGAAGATATTCAAACAATAAACCTCAGTTATATACAGAAGATGGGGTCTTCAAGTCTTGGAATAAAAAATAACAGGTTTTAATTTATAGTAAAATAGATATAATAAAAAAAAGGTTTTATAAAGAAATTGGTTTCTATGTGTTTTAACATTGTATCTACGATGTTCTCTAGACCAGGGTCCAAATATCGAAATTATATCGGTAAAATATTTATACCGGTATTGAAATATCTTCACATCTATTGTATCTTAATTCGAAACAATTTTTAACAATATCGGTAACGACGTCAAATACCGGAATTTTTTTAGGCTTTTACTTTTATCCCACTTCTTTACTAGTAAAATACCTCTATTTAAAGGCATTTTCATGCTGAAGTACCGGTATTTTAGAAGAATCATCCCGGTATTTTCGGGGAAATTGTGCTTTTACCATTGAGGTGGCTCAGAGGAACAACTATTGATACTGCAGAGATTCTGACTGGGAGGTCCTAAGTTTCTACTCTCGGCGGTTGTGGATTTTCGACACTAGCCATACTACTCTAAGTATAATTCTGCCGTTGGCTAGAAAAGAACTCTAGTGGTCGGGCATTCTGAACGGTAGATTTCCATGGTTTCTCCTATCAGTAGCAGGCAAATGCCGGAGTAAGTCCTTTAAGTAGCCGGGAGTAGTATACTGACCAGACGTTATCTTTTCTTTCTTATCCTTCGGCATTAAATACACCACTCTTTTCACGGATTCCACTACGAAGCATCTTGGGAGACCGGTCGGAACAACAGTTTGTTCTCTCACTAAATACATCACGATCAGTCAGAACACAAGTTTCTTCCGACTATCATGATATATTTAGTGAGAGGGAATGTTGCTGAAGCAGACATTTGATTCACCGTTGCATTCACATCCTATCGGGAGAGGAACACCGCGTCTGAGGATTTTTTTGATTGATTGGTTCTTGATGTTTCCGACAGTTCCCACGTCATTGTCAGTTCTGTGTTTAGTGCAAGGGAGGTGTTCCTTAAATGCTAGATCGTGAAATCCGGGCGCTGACCTACATGTCAGCATGTCAATTCCGCCTTCCCCAAAAAATCTCCCCTACTGCGGTGCTTAGTGAATTAGCGGTGACCTCATTCCCCAATAGCAGAGTTTTTTCTCTACATTCAAAAAGTTGTGTAGCCCACGCCGACACTACAGGCCACCATACTTGTGTTTCCTTGTTCCTTTTAACACTGGCTAACTTCTCATAACGTTTTAGTTTTGAGCATGTCTTACGTGGATTTTCTTGTAGGCTCCCGTCTACACGTTCGGTCCCAAATATTGGCCTTCATTCAGACTGAAAATAAAGCACTCGACACATTCCAGGCTGCCAATTTCTTTTCGTAGTTTGAAGCTCGAAATGTGAGCGACGATATTTGAGAGATTGCCCCAGCAAATTTTCTACCGCGTGTGTGTGTGTTGAGAGAGAGAGAGAGACAGACAGTCAGTGAGAGACAAAGAGAGAGACAGAGAAGAGAGAGGTAGATAGAGAGGAAGAGAGAGAGAGGGGGACAGTGAAAGCGCCTGAGTTAGCGCATGTGAGTGAGTGAGCACTGTATGGATGGTTTGAGGGACATTATTTTACATTGAAAATACCGTTATAACCTTTATGGCGTCCACACCGTGTAGTTGTCCTAGAAAGGTGTATTGCCGGTATGAAAGAATGCAGGTATTGGATAGAGTTATAAAAAAATGGTATTTTAGAACAATTTTTACAGGTATTTAATATATTTTTGGTTCCGTGCTGCAGACCCCTAACAAGTGATTGTTATGTTTTGGCATTGAGTTGACGTGAAGACGTACGTATCATTTTCTTCGTAATGCGTTTTTGTGGGAGCATCTGAGAATGGCCAAGAAATGTTTCTAAAACGGTGCGATATGTAAGGACTTTGAAACACTGTGTAACTCAGTGTAACTCAAATGAACGGAATGTTTCTTTATTTAAAAGGAATTGGTTATTATTAAAAGTAATATCGACATTAAAGAAGAAAAAGGTTCTATAAAGAAACGCTCGTTCTATTGTGATTAATATTGATTCCAGAATGTTCTTTTATCCATTAATCAAAAATGGAAATTAAAATTGAAGTGTAAAAATCAAATCGAATTGCAATCGAATATATTATAAGATGGTTGAAAACACAGTGCCTGACGTGTAATCCGAAAAGGAGGTGAATCTTGTTGGGGATATTTTTTCGGGAATCGTTTTGTAGTGGAGGCTTTCAAAATGGCTAAGAATGTTAGCCGAATAATTGCAGACGATTAATTATTTATTTAAACCATAAGTTAGTTCTATACGAATCAACTTTATTAAATACGGATACTAAAAACACCTATAGTTTAAAATAAGGATCACCTTAAATAAAAACATAATTGATAGCAACAGGCATTCAGTAAAAGAACGAGTAAAAAAAAAAAAAAAAAGAAACACTGGTTCCGATGTCATTAAATTCCTTCCCACGATGTTCTTCAGACCACACAATCAAGTGAGTGTTATGTTTTGTGTTTGATCTGATATGTTCGCGTACGGATCTTATTCTTCGTGATGCGTTTCGTGGCACGCCAGGAGAATGGCTAAGAATGATTTCACGAATTATAATTTACCCTCACACTTACAGCTAAAGTCGATAGCTGAAGTCGATAGCTAGTCTTTACCTAAAGTCGATCTAATGACGATAGCGAATGTTGACAGCTCAAGTCGATATCTAAAGTCGACAGCCTTAGTCGATTTCTAAAGTCGATATCTAAAGTCGAAAACTAAAGTCGACACATAAAGTCGATATCAAAAATCGATATCTACAGTGGATAGCTAAAGTCGATATCTGTATCGATAGCTAAAGTCGTTAAAAATTCGACATGTAAAGTAAATGCCTAAAGTCGATACACAAATTCGTTATTTAAAGTCGTTATCTTATGTCGATAGCTGAAGTCAATATCTAAAGTTTGATACATGAAAAGCATTAAAATTTATTATATATATATATATATATATATATATATATATATATATATATATGATAGCTTTTGCTCTTGCCTTTTTTATACTCAACTTTCAATTATAGGGTTGATGTTTTTTAAACTTCCTGAAACCTTTTCTTTGATTTTTGATTGCTGAATTACATCATTCCACCTTGGAACTTGTGTTTGTGGATGATTCCAGAACGTTTAGGGATGAGAGCCCTGCTAAGGATGATAATAAATTAATAAAATTTGGGTGATGTTGATGAATAGTATAACATGAAGATAATTCTGGGACAGGAAGATTAGGAATATTTTATTTTTAAATCTTGGGTGAATAAAGTCCAATTTGCATGATTTATTAGCCATTTAGGATGAATTCTTTTTAACTTCTTTAAGTAAATTGAAAGTTAAATTGATAAAAATTTGGTAATGGTCACTGTCATATAAATTATCGCTAGAGTTCCATAAAATATTAAAAGCAATATATTTTGAAACTAAACTAAGATCTATGGCACTTTCTGAAGAATATTTACATTAAAATGAATGAATTTATCAGTATTTAATCCGGGGTGGTAACGCGGGGGTCTTGGGACCCCCCCATGATCCTTTCTTCTCGCTTCTTGTATTTCCAACGTTAGCTACCCTGACCATTGCTTGTGTACTTTCTGTGTGTATCATGATATTTTAGTGTGCTCTCAGTTTACCACTTTCGTGAGTTTTATCCGTGTAACAAGCTGTTGTTTTGTTTGGGGTAACCCAGGGACTGCATTACCTCTACTGCGTTTACAAAGATGTCTTCAGTCTCGTACATTCTATTAGTTTGGCAACGTATTGCATTCTGTTTTTTACGTTAGGATTCCACTGCAAAGTTAATACTGAAGTACTACGAACATTTGGGGTCACTTATATGTTAAAAAAGCAGTTGAAGAATACGCCAACTTTTGCTGAAAGCGGGAACAGAATATCGTTACTCACCGCCCTGGAAAAAGCAGTCTGCACGCAAATCCAAAGACCAGGATAATGTTTTCTTTGTTTATTTTCTTTGGATATGATTGAGAGAATTACAGAATCCACCAATATCAAAATATAAATGGGATTTAGAGAGGAATAAAAAGAACTCAGCACCTACAAGACTGACAAAGTGGAAATGAAGGCAGTAATTGGGCTACGGATTTTGGCTGGATCTGTGAAAATCAGGGCATCAAAATCTTGTTGAATTGTGGAATGTGATAATATGGGTATTGAAATTTTCCGCTGTACTTTTGAATTTGAAAAGATTTCAATTTGTGCTACGAAACATGGGCTTGGATGTGACATCACGCCGCAGACTGGTAGAAAAGTTAACATCCAAATATTATATGCCTTCCTGATGATTCTCAGGCTTGTTTAGAAACTAAATTCTTAATAAA
>JAHLJT010003515.1:0-13372 GCA_031308135.1 Acheta domesticus | reverse complement strand
AAAGGATCTGGCGTATTCCGCCCCAGTCACCAATATAGATAGCTTGATAAATCCCCGTCTATCAGTTCATATCTCGGGTCATGCACTCTGAGTATGCAGATGTATGGCGAAACTTTTCAAACGCCGATATATCTATTTGCAATATTCTGAAAGTTCCATTCTGAGTTGCTGTGTATATAATTTTTAAAATGTCATTCTTCGATACAGTGTTTGAGAGAGAGAGAGAGAGAGAGAGAGAGAGAGGGGAGAGAAAGAGTGAGAGGGGGGAGAGAAAGAGTGAGAGGGGGGAGAGAAATAGAGAGAGGGGGAGAGAGAGAGAGGGAGAGAGAGGCAAATGTGAAAATAAGAGAATTCAGTGAAAGGTAAACCTTAGTTTCCAAAGTTTATGCAAATATATCCTAATGTACTTCGTAGACATCAAGCCGACAATACACTATTTCAATTTTATGTATACTTGTTCTTCATGATGACCGTTACGAATCCCAAATACTACATCTTCAAATATCTAAAATACATTATATAACACTCGACATTAAAACGGTGGGGACAATATCAAAAAATAATGTATTTCATTCATTCATCAACGAAATAATTATTTTAAAACACATTTTAGGGACACATTTTTCTTATTTAAATTTTGCAGTTTTCTACATTCAAACTGAAAATTTGGGTTCTTAATAACAAAATGTAGTGAAATTGGTTCGAAAGTAATAATTTCTAAATGTTTCCCCTCTATAATTTCGACGGAAGTTACACTTCCATACCGAAATATTAATTTGCCCCACACATCTACGTTGGTCTTAGTCAATATTACAACAGTCTGACCTTATCATGAAAGACGGTTACCAGAACTACTAGAAAAGTTCTGAATACACAGAATGCTCTACGTCGAACATTCTGATTTACTTCTCTTATGATGACACACGTGACTGTCAGACTGAGAACCAGGAGATTTGACCTTCGGAGTAGACAATGATTATTTCCCAAAGGGCACTTCGTGTTTTTTTCATGATGACATGTAGAGCACACATGAGGTCATGAGAGCAAGCGCGGCCTGCCTACAAATTATGTACATTGTAGTTAGGCTGCGTTTGCTCTCACAGCCTCATATGATATTTAATCTTGTAACTGTTGTCCTAATGCCCCAGTTCTGGAAACATCCATTGGTCTACCCCCAGTGTGGGCTATAATGGTGTGAATTTATGGTTTGGCATCACTGTGGGCTCCCATACAGAAGCGTTTTTCAAGTTTTAATTCGAAGTTTAGCCGCCAAGATCCGACGCAATAACGATCTCAGTCATATGTATTCGTTCTTTGCGTCGTTCCCTAAGATTTCAATATTAGAACATAGTGAGTCATTTTGTGTTTAAAAAATACACAATCGTCGTCTTCTCAATTAGACAAACAAATTGTTTCAATGTTATTTTTTTTCTAAAAAACTCTTCATTTCTGCGCAGCAGATTCTTGACTAATTCTCTGTATAACTCCCACAAGTTTGTGCTTACAGTCGAAGCTATGATAAAATTTTTAAGTTTTCCGAAGAAAAAATCTATTATTGGAAAGAAACGGAGAAGAATGCAGAATTGTATCGTGCCCCTGCAATCTCCCAATTTTAAGTTGCGCGAGTTTTAGGCCCTCCAGACTATCATCATTGTTTCCAAATGACGTTGTGATGTTTTTTTTCTTAAATACGAACTCATCTACATAAAATCTTAACATTAGTTTTAAAAGTGATATACCTATTTGAAAAGAAGGTGTAGTTCATTCTCGTTTACATTAATGAACGCAGAATATTTGTTAAATGCTTACGAAAGTGCTAACGCGATCACTATAACTCAATGAGGACGAAACTATTAAATAATACAGTATGGATATCAAAACCTAATTTGACACGATAAAATAATTTGACTTATATATAATTCACGGAATAAAAGTTTCTGAAAAGAATCCTTTTCAAAAGTACTGTCACATGACTTAAGATTGACCATTTTCTTCAGTTTTCATTTGCGATTGAATAACTTTAAAATAAAGACTTTAAACAGCACGTTACGTGTTAAAGAAATAATTTGTAAATATTGCCCAGAATTTTAGAAATGAAATTTCTTTGGTTTGTGAAGATGAGCATTGAGATTGTATAATGTTGTAGTGCAATATTGTCCACTTTTGAATGCTTAGAAACATTTTTTTCAAATTGAATGAACATCGGCATTCAAAAACATGATGTAGATTTTCCTAATTAGTTAGACTTTCTTGCTTAGCAATTGAAAACACCAATCACTTTCTAACGTACTGCATGAACATAATACATTTTGTAGCATGATGTGCACGTGTACAGTCGTAACTATCAGTTGAGTTTCTTACAAAATAATATAACATTTTACAAGTCACAGAACCTAAGAGGTGCTAAGAGGTGCTGAAAGGTCCTAAGAGATGAATTCTGCGATGAGTAATAACAATACATGAAATGATTCAGTCATTTAAATTGCTATTCTCAATTAATGTTAGCAATTGAACAATATAATCATTTTACAATCTCAATGCCATTGTGCGTAACCTTGCATCATCAAATATACGGCATGGAGGCAAGCGTAGTGAAGTCACGATTGGATATTCAAATATACTTTTTTGTTATGGATGACTTCTTTAGTTTTTATATTTATTAGTGCATGAACAGGAGTTGACTTTGTAAATTTTGAACAACTCTTTACAAATAGGTTCTCGATGTTCTCCTCATTGAAAATCAAGTAAGTATGCGATAGCATTTGCGAAAATTGCGAAAGAAAGACTGGATGAAATGAATCTATTGTCGATGTGAATATCAAAAATGTTTTCTTCTTACCAACCCAAATATACGTAGTGAGAACAAAAACTCTCTATGACTCAGAAGCAAAGAATTATTCCTTTATTCCTGCACCACAATGTGATTTAGAGAAAAATCTATCATTATCTGACATCCACAGCCACTGTACTTTCATAAACACCTGTGTGGCACTTTTAGGAACAAGAAAATGTAATTCCTTGAGATGATAATGTGTCGTGAAACGAAAATGTTCAGAATCGTCTCACTTCTAGAAATTAAAACAATCTACTTGAAAGCACTATCCGCCAGCAATACGAAAGTGACTATTTATAAGAGGTTAACATATCTGGGTTCAAAACTTGGTCAACATTAAAATCGATGAGTCCAGGATCGCTTTGTCTGAGAACAACTTTAATTTATAAAACTATTTTTAAAGGTTCGGCTCATTTACATTATTGTGCGGAAATGAACGAACCGAAAAGAAACCACCGACAAAAAAGCAATTATTGTATTAAAGAATAGAAATCTTAAGTTGAGATTTCGTAACTTTAAGAAATTAAATTATCATTTCCATATCACTGTACATATTATGAAGAATATAAAATATGTGCAATATTAACTGTAAATAAAACAATGCCGCAAAATCACAATATCGCGCATAACCTCTCCGGATGCAAAGTTCTAGAGAAAGTTGACGTTAGTACTCACCAATGATGCGTTGCCATCGTCGTGATGAATTGAGGTAACTTACCTTACGATGACGCTGTTCAGCTCTGAAACATAGAAAGTTCTCGTTATTTTTCATATTTATTCTTCGTAGGAAAATAAAATACTATTTTAAAATGTACGGTGAATAACCCAAATTAAGTAACTTATTTCCTTAATATTTCAAGATAGAACGTTTTATATCATTTTTACTGCATTTTATATTATGAGTACCAATAATTCCGCATGCACAATATTATTCCCAGAAAATTTAAATGTGTATGTTTCAGTTATTTAAAACTCACCTGCAAATCAGCTGGAGAAGTATATATGATTCCGTTGCGTAACGTAACAACCATTTTCGCGCACTGACACAGAGACACTTTTTGTATAACACACAATCTTGGCACTAGAATAATTTCCTCTTGCATTCTTCTTTACCACACTTTTGAGACAATGATCTGAAAAGTACAAACATAACATTGTAAGAAACTATAATCATCGAATAAAGTTACAAAATTATAATTATGTTTTGCCGGAAAAAAACTTGAGGTAGGTTTACAAAAGCTGGATTAACGTTCACTGTACTGCAACTTTAGTAGCACAGTTCCTTCAGAAATAACATAATTTTATTTACCAATATGTTAATTTCCTGTATTTCTTCTGTAGCGTGTACACTGTGTAAGTAAAGAACAATGTAGTACAATGTAGAATCGGAGTCTTTAACGGATAGGACGAATTCAGTTAGGATTCGGTGAAGTTTTTGGGATTTTGATTGTCCTACACAGAAAGACGCAAACAAACGGAACCTTGTACTTCTGTAATCTTTTGTATGAATTTCAAATAAACAATGACAGAATAAGTAACAATATTCTTGAGTAAAGCTTGCAGTTCAAACTAAGTAACCGCGCGTTTAGTTCGATAAAATTCGTTGAAGAACCAAAATAAAATAGAATTGGCGATTAGGTAACAAAAACAGCAAACAAACTCATACTTTTACCAAAATCTCTGGCTTTGTTTTTAACATAAAAATAGTATGATGATCATTATACACTAAATTAGTGAATCGTGGAAAGTATATGTCGTCGTTCTTTATTTTCAAAGACACGTGCTCAGATGAAAGAGTCCTTTCTGTTATCAGATTCGAAAGCGATGTCCGGTGCTATGGCGAAAAGCACGACTACACTCACTTCGCATTCTGTTTCTCGTTTTCCACGAAAAAGCTTTCGATAAAAAATTTGTTACTCAATATCCTTTGAAGTAAAGAGAGAGAGGAGAGCAATTTCATTTTCTCAAAGAGACATTTCTACCGATTTGAAAATTCCCTTTAGTAGTCCCATTATCACCGTGTAGTTAACTTTTCAATTAAAAGCTTTCACGCTAACCTACGAGTTTATCTCCGATCTCTCGTAGTACATTACGTCTCGTTTGGAAATCAACATGATCATCCAAAGAACATTTAGGGACTTCGTCACAACCTGCAGTAATTAAAATATCAATTAATCTCGACCCTTCTTATCCTATTTAAAGATTAACGTAAGTAACTCTGAAGAATAATTTTTTTATTCTTATTAAAAATATCTTCAAATTCAAATGTCATTAATGTACAATAACTTAGCGCCTCTCGTGGTATTTCAAGTAAATTATTTATTGGTGCTTTATAGGTTTACCATAAAAATACATTTTAAACATAAAAATACAGTTACGCGGCTCGTCTATCGCTGGACATAGAAAGTTACCTAAAGAAATATTGATAAAAACAATTCATTTCAAAATTAGATTTAATTGCTCATATTATTAGACTGATGAATCAAGTCGTAGCTATTCATATTATTTCAGAAATGCACAGTGGTTTACTGCGTTTCACCTCAGTTAGTTCCTTGAAACTCTCCGAAAAATATTTTCTCTGAAATACATCCAGGTTATTCCAACAGGAGTTTGGGGAAAGACTACTATCGATCGATTGGTCCGGAAAAAATATTTTACCTGTCGATAAGTGTCGACTGACTGCTCAATTCCACAGACTATACCTAAACTGGTCAAATGGCGAGTAAGTGAAGAATAAACGCAGGTTAGCTCATCAATGTTCATAAAATATCTCAACGAACTTACTTCCTGCGTGTTAATAGAAGTCAGCAATACCTCCAGCATAACACTATCGTACTACGGGACGGTATCTTCAAACCTTATTGGCAATGTCAAGACGCCAAACGTGCCATCATACTAATGTCGTTCCCAACACATTAACAATTTAACACAAGCCACTAATGTACCAAAGAAATGAATAATTGTTCCACTTTCGAGTAACAAGAACCACATCCAAACAATCCCATGTATGAAAGCATTTATAGGATAGTTAAATATAATACGACGTTTACCAAGATACAAGGATGATGTTTAACAAGAGAATGGTAAAAGCAAGTAGAATAGCGTCTGAATCAGCGTTATGTGTCCAGCGAAATTTCAAATCCAAAATGGCGGTGGGTGTCACGAAACAATCAACACACGACAAAAACGAAAAGATGAGATGTTAGCCATAAGCTGTGATAAAGAAATTTCAATAATGTGCGAGGAAAAGAAGAGCGAAGAACATCGTGCGGGGAGAGATAAGCGGTTAGTGACGGGCAATAAACGACGGTCAATACGCGATGGGCGTCGAGAGACGCACAGTAGGTGACGGACGATGGGTGGTGGGCAGTGGGCGGGGGGAGTTGAACGGAGTTGGGGCGGGGTAATGGGCAACGGAAGACGTACAGTTGGTGACGGGTGAGGGACAACGGGCAATGGTCGACCACCGAGCGGACGACGGGTGACGGGCCGGTTGGCAGTGAGCGGTGGCGGGGGTTGAGGGGCGGAGTGAAGGCGTTGGGAGACGAGCAGTAGAAACGGGTGACATGCGTCTTGAAACTTGCAATGGGCGACTCTTGACTGACGACGGGCGACACACAAAGGACCTTAGGCAGAAGGCGTTAGGTGATGGACTAGGGTGGGGGGAGGGGCAATGTACGTCAAGTGACCACAGTAGGACGTTGGGGCTACGGATTGGAGGGAAGAGGCAATGAACATCGAGAGGACCAACAGTAGGCGTTGGGCTAGGATGGAGGAGGAGCAATGGACGTCGAGGGACCAACAGTAGGGCGCAGGGCTAGGATGAGGAGGGGCAACGAGTCGAGGGACCAACCAGTAGGCGTTGGGCTAGGAGTGTGGGGAGGGGCACAATTTAACGTCGAGAAACACAAAAAGTAGGCAAGCCGAGATTGGGGGAGGGGTCAATGTAACGTCGAGGGACCAACAGTAGGGCGTTGGGGTACGGATGGGGGAAGTGGGCAATGACAGTGGAAGGACCACACAGTAGGCGCAATGCTAGGATGTGGGGAGGGGGCAATGAACGTCGAGGGAGCAACAGTAGACGTTGGCCTAGGATGGGGGGAGGGGCAATGAACGTCGAGGGACCAAGAGTAGGCGTTGGGGCTAGGATGTGAGGAGGGCAATGAACGTCGAGGGACCAACAGTAGGCGTTGGGCTAAGATGGGAGAGGGGCAATGAACGTCGAGAAACCAACAGTAGGCGTAGGACTGGGATGGGGAGAGGGGCAATGGACGTCGAAGGACCAACAGTAGGGCGTTCAGCTAGGGTGGGGGAGAGGCAATGAACGTCGAGGGACACAGCGGGCGTTCGGCTAGGATGGGGAGGGGACAATGAACGTCGAAGAACAACAGTAGGCGCAATGCTAGGATGGGGGGAGGGGCAATGAAGACGTCGAGGGAGCAACAGTAGGCGTTGGCCTAGGATGGGGAGGGGCAATGGACGTCGAAGGACCAGAGTAGGCGTTGGGCTAGGATGTGGGAGAGGGCAATGAACGTCGAGGGACCAACAGTAGGCGTTGGGCTAAGATGGAGAGGGGGCAATGAACGTCGAGAGAACCAACAGTAGGCGTAGGACTGGATGGGGAGGGGCAATGGACGTCGAAGGACCAACCAGTAGGCGTTGGGCTAGAATGGGAGAGAGGGCAATGAACGTCGAGGGACCAACAGCGCGTTAGGCTAGTATGGTGGAGGGGCAATGACCGTCCAATGAGGGACCACAGTAGGCGTGGGTTAGGATGGGCGAGGGGCAACGACGTCGAGGGACCAACAGAAGCGTTGGGCTAGGATGGGGGAGTGGCAATGAACGTCGAGGGGACCAACAGTAGGCGTTGGCTAGATGAGGGAGGGGCAATGAACGTGGACGGGACCAAAAATTAGGCGAGCTAGGATGGGGGAGGAGCAATGAACGTCGAAGGACCAACAGTAGGCGTTGGGCTAGGGATGGGGTAGGGGTAATGAAGTCGAGGGGACCAACAGTAGGCGCAGGTCTAGGATGAGGGAGGAGGCAATGAACGGTCGAGGGACGAACAGTAGGCGTTGGGCTAGGTGGGGGAAGGGGCAATGAACGTCGAGGGACCAACAGTAGGCGTAGGCTAGGTGGGGGAGGGGCAATGAACGTCGAGGGGGCCAACAGTAGCGTTGTGCTAGGGTGGGGGGAGGGGCAATGAACGTCGAGGGAGCAACAGAAGGCGTAGAGCTAGGGTGGGGAGGGCGCAATGAACATCGAGGGACCACAGTGGGCGTTGGGCTAGGATGGGGGGAGCGGGGCAATAAGCGTCGAGGGACCAACAGTGGATGACAGATGTCGCACAATGGCCGACGGACAGGGTCCGTAGACGGTGTACGTGGGTATTGGCGCTGTTGCCGGCGGGCAGTAATGTGCGTTGGAAGACGAAGCGACGATCGGCGTGGCTGACGTCCATCGGCGGGGGTGGTGGGCGACGACGAACGGGCGAATGGGCGACGAGAGCGACAAAGAACGGCATACATTCGCCGGAGAATGTGTGTGGCTTTGTGGTGAGTGTCAGAGACGGCAGACGGGTGACAGCAAGCACGACGGGCAATATGGGCGGTGGGCAGAAGTGAGGACACGGAGCAACGTTCATCGCAAGGACGGGCAGAGTGGGACGAGCGACTGGAAAGTGGCAATGGGGAGACAAGTGACGGACGACAGGCAATAGGTAGTGGACAGTGATCGGTCCGACGGCGATGAGGCGGAGGGTGATGGGCATTGGGAGAGCGACGTTTGAAATTAGAGACAAGGACGGACAACGAGCAATGGACGGTGAGCACTGAATAGTTTTTTCTGCGGTGAGCTGTTAGTGGTGGAAAGGGAGATTGGGGCTTGGGGAAAACGCGTAAGCGTGGGGCGTAGAAGGAATGCGTCGGAAGAGGTCGACGGGCACGGGTGACGACCGAAGAACAATTAGTGGTGGTGAGTGAGCGGTCGACGGTGGCAGGGTGAAAAGTGAGTGGGGCCGTGGGGACTAGCAGTACAATCACGGGGAGAGAGACAATAGGGGAAGGGTCGTGAGTGGTAGGCAAAGGATGAAGGCCAGAAGCGTACGGTGTGGGCACAAGTTTGGATAAAAGGTGAGGGACAATAGAGATGGACAGTGAGCCGTGAGCGTTGGACGCAGAGAGCATAGAAGCTCGGGATGGATGGTGGGTGACGAGTGTGAGCGAAAATGGTGAACAGTAAGCGGTGGGCGGAAAGAGGGGGCGGGGAGTATAGGGGTTGGCCAGTGGGAGACGACTGCGGGGAAATGGGAATGGGCAGTAAACGGTGGACAGGTCGGGGTTGGGGAGGGACAGTAATAGACCAGTGAGGTCCTGTGGAAGAGGGCAGTAAGCAATAGGCGTTAGAGGGGTGGGAGCATGGGAGTGATAAGAGGGGTACGAGTGAGAGGCAATGTGTATGGGCAGTGTGCAGTACTCGTGGAGAGAGGAGGGAGACCCAAAGTTGGAGAAGAGCAATGGATGGTGAGTGAGGGGCAATGGATTTCTGGAGGATGCAGTAGGTGTAAGAGGCGGTGGGAGCATCAGCGTTTGGCACAATACGTGACGAGTAACTAGCATTGGGTATGGGCAATGTGAAGTACTCGTAGCAGAAAGCGGTAACCGCCAAAGGTTGGACAAGAGCAGTGGGTTACTAGAGAGGAGCAATGAACGTAGGCAGAAAGCAGTGGGCGTAAAGCGACAGGGTTGGGGACAGTAAGTGAAGGGGGAGAGGCAATGGGGAAGAGCAATATGGAGTTGTAGAAGGAGAGTAGAGCTTCAAGGGTTGAAGCAAGAAAGTGGGTGACGAGAGAGGGGCATATAGGGGTGGACAAAATGCGAGAGGAGGCGGCTAGCGGCGGAATAGAAGACGGGCATTAAGTGATGAAGCGGGGCGATGGAAGAGGGCAGTGTGGAGTCGTCGTGGGAGGAGGCGAGCTTGAGATGGTTGGAGGAAGGAAAACAGTGACGTCTATAACGAAATGGGTGTGGACAGAAAGCGGAGGATGCAAGAGAGGGCGGGGACCGTCGGGTTAGACGGACAGAAAGTGATGGGGGAGAAAGAACAGGACATGGCAGGATGGAGTCCCAGTGGGAGGACGCGAGTGCTTCAAGCAGTGAAGAAGAAATGTCGCTGACGAGAGAGAGTGAGTAAATGGGTGTGGACCGAGAGTGAAAGGCGTAAGAAGGGGAAATAAACGTCCTTGTAGAAAACGGCGACTAAGTGATTAAAAGACAATGGGGAAGGGGCAATGTTGAGTTCCTGTAGAAGAATGCGAGTTACTCGAAGGGTTGGAAGAGTTAAGTGGGTAATCAATGAGGGCAATAGGGTAGACAAAAGTGGCCGCAAGAGCAGGCGCGGAGCCTCGGGTTGGAAACGAAAGGAAGAGATTGTGGAGAGGCAATGAAGAAGGGCGGTGTAAATTCCCTGTAGGAAGAGGCGCGTTGCTTCACGGGATGGAGGAGAAAAGTGGTGGGACAGGTGGGGGCAATGGATAGGGACAGAATCCGATAGGCTAAGGGGGGCGAGAAACATAGGGGTAGAAAACGTAAGTGATGGAAGACAGGCAACAAAAGAGGGCAGTGTGGAGTTCCTGTAGAAGTAGTGATAATACTACAAAGGTTGGGGATAGAAGTGGGAGACAACTGGGAGGCAATGGGGTGCAGTGAAATCGGAGGGCCTAAGAGGGAGCGGAAGCATCGGAATAGAAGACGGACAGTAAGTGATGGGGGAGAGGCTACTGGGTGGGAAGTATAGAGTCCCAGTAGGACGAGGCTGGAGGTAACAAAAGTTGTTGTTTGGGAACTGAGTAACGAGTGAAGGGAAATAGAGTTGCAATAAAATCGCAAGCAGTACGAGGCAGCGGAAGGTGCAGGGTAAAAGACGGACAGTAAGTGATAGGGGGAAAACCTAGGAGGTGGCAATGGAGCCCTCGGAGAGGAGGTGCGGTGAATCAACGGTTGGAGTTGGAAAGTGTGTGAGAGGGCTTGGTATGCACAGATATTAAAAGGGCTAATAGGGAATGGGTCCGTTGACGTAGAAGGTGGACAGTAAGTGATGGGAAGAGGCTACAGGGTGGGACAATATAGAGTCCACGTAGGAGGAGGTGGGATGTTTCAAAGGTTAAAGTTGGGAAGTGGGTGACGACTTAAAGGAAATAGGATGCACAGAAATAAAAGGGTTTATTGAGAGTAGGATCGTAGGGGTTGAAGAGGGACAGTAAGTGATAGGGAAGATACTTAGCAGTGGGCAGTGTAAAGTTCTCGTAGGAAGGAAAGCGAGGTGTATCAAAGTTTGTTGTAGGACAATGACAGGCAATAGCGTGCACAGAAATCAGAGCGGTATAATAGGAGACGGGACCGCGGAGGTAGAAAAAAATACAGTAAGTGATGGAAATGCTACGAGGTGACCAGTCGAGGTCGGGCGTAGGACGGAGGTGGGGTGTATCAATTGTAGGGCTTGTGAAGTGAGTAATGAGTGACAGGCAATGATAGAAACAGAAATCGGAGGACTAAAAAGGGGCTAAGACGTGAGGGTAGAAGACGGACAGTAAGTGATGGAAAAGGACAGAGGGGAAAATTCCTCTCTCCTTTCTCCATTGATTGGAAGGAGGCGGAGTGTATCAAATGTTGAATGTGGAAAGAGTTCACGAGTGAGAAGCCGATATGCGAAAGATATCGGGAGGACTTATTAGGGGTGGGAGACGTCAGGGTAGAGACAGACAGTATGTGAAGAGGAAATCCAATCGGGGCTGCGACCAAAAGGGAGGAGGCGAAGTGCTCCAACGATTCGAGGGATATAGGAGACACGTGGTGGGCAATATGAAGTGGACAAAGAGCGGAGGGCCTCAGAGAGGCTGGAAGTGTCAGGGTAAAGACGGAAGGTATGTAAGGGGGAGGCTTGGAGGCGGGGACCAAGACGGAAGAAACGATGGTGCTTCAAGGTTTGGAAAAGGAATGTGGGTGAAGAATGGTGGGGCAATGAGGTTGACAGAAAACATGAAGGACTAAAAGAGAGAAGAAGCGTAGGGGTAAGAGACAGGCACTATGTGAGGGAGAAACTCTAAAAATTGACTCCGGGAGGAAAGAGGCGAGGTGTTTCAATGATTGAAAGGGGAAGTGGGTGGGTAATGGTGGGTCAATTGGGGAGGACAGAAAGCGACTGGCCTAACAGAGGGTGAAAACCGCTGCAGTAAAGGAAAACAAGTATGTGGTAAGAATAGGGGGTGAGAATTAAAATCCGGGAGGCAATAGGCGTGGTGCTTCAAAGGCTGAAGGAGGGATGAAAGCGGGGACTGGTGGGGATATGGGGGTAGACAGAAAGTAATTCGCCTAAGAAAGGGTGGAAGAGTCGCGGTAAAAGACGAACAGTATGTGATGAGGGTGGCTGTGGGGGTGGAGTCCGGGAGGGCAAGATGCAAGAAGCTTTAGGTACTAAAGAGGGATGTAGGTAGGGTGAGGCAGCGGGGGCGGACAAAAGCGAAGGGCCTCAGGGAGAGTGGAAGCATAGGGGTAGAAGGCGGACTGTACTTGATGAAGGTGGCTGTAGGGGTGAGGTCCGGGAGGTAAGAAGCGAGGAGATTTAAGAATTGAAAGAGGGATGTGAATGAGGGTGGTAGAGCACTGAGGGTGGACAGAAAGCGGAGGGCGTGAGGGTGGGTGAAAGCGTCGGGGTAGAAGACGGATGGTATGTGATGGGGATGGCTGTGCGGGTGAAGTCCGGCAGGGAACCTGCGAGGAGCTTAAGTATTGAGAGAGAGATGTGAGTAGGGAGTGGTGGGGCAGTGGGGTGGTCACAAAGCGGAGGCCGCTTAAGGAGGGTGGGAGCGTCGGGGTAAGCAGTGCAGACAGTATGTGATGGTGGTGGCTGTGGGGGTGGAGTCGGGAAGAAAGACGCGAGGAGCTTTATGTTTTCAGAGAGAGATGTAGGTACGGGGTTATGGGGCAGTGGGGTAGGAGAGAAAGCGGAGGGCTTAAAAAGGGTTGAAGCACCGAGGTAGAAGACGGACGGTATGTTATGGGGTCGCTGGGGGGTGAAATTCGTGATGAAGATGAGATGAGCTTTAAGTATCGAGAGAGGGATCAGGGTAGGGAGTTGTGGGGTAGTAGGGGTGGACAGAGAGCGGAGGGACTTACCGGTGGGTGGAAGCGTCGTGTAGAAGACGGATAGTATGTGATGGGGATGGCTGTGGGGGTTAACTCCGGGTGGGAACAAGGGAGGAGCTTTAAGTATTGAGAGAGAGATGAGGGTAGGGCGTGTGGGGCAGTGGGGGTGGACAGAAACCAGAGGGCCTAAAGAAGGGTGGGAGCGTCGGGGTAAAAGAAGAATGGTATGTGATGGGTGGCTGTGGGGGTGGAGTCGGGGAGGGAAGAAGCGAGGAGCTTTATGTTTTCAGAGAACGATGTGGGTAATGAGTAATGGGGCAGCGGAGGTAGACACAAAGGAGAGGGCCTAAGGGTGGGTGGAAGGGTCGGAGTAGAAGACGAATGGTATGTGTTGGCG
>JAHLJT010003514.1:0-16646 GCA_031308135.1 Acheta domesticus | reverse complement strand
GTATAGAAATGTGATCTGAAGCAACATAAAACTACTGAACAAAACCATACAAAGTAGTTTCCCAAAAACACGGCACACTACTAAAAAACACAAAAAATAATCTCGTAAAACACTGCAATAAATTAAATATTTGAACAGTCTTTACAAATACTGCACTATCGAAATAAAGTACTATATACGGTACATCAGTTCTTCACATGCCAATAATAAAAAAAGGTGATTTTCGGTAATACAACAGGGGAATACAAATAACTAATGGAGGGTGGCCTCTTCCTGGCAGCCTTGATGTCGAATAAAGTCAGCGTTGTTGTAAGCAATGACCAAGCATGAAAGTCCTGGTAGTGCATTATGAGTATCAGTGGAGTATCACAATCAATATTTTCATTCGATAAAACTGTTTCATTGTTTTTGCATTTTTCCCGAGTACCTGGTTGTCCACCCAATCTCTCCAATAAAATCTCTCCAAACGGTGGATTCTGCGTAATTTTTTTTCAATTTCTGCGGACATTGAAAAAATAGTAATGCAGATGTGAAGTACTCTTCAAAAGCTCGTCGGTCAACTGGTTTTTACGCGCCTGTTGCGGTGCTTGTCATCCCAGCGCCGTTGAGCTCAGACGCACAGTGCGAGAGTCGCCGTTTTGTGATTTAGCGTTCCCACTAATGGAATGGTGGCTACTTACTCTTTCTTGCCAAGCTGTTAGGAGTAAATTATAGCCCGACTGAGATGTGTATTTTAACTGTTAAATTGAAAATATTAATTAAAGATTTTTTAGAAGAGCTTAACTTCCAGTTTCAGAATTTCGACATAGACATTACCACAAGCAATTTGTCTCCCGCTCGACATCTTTATTTCCTGTCACCGAAGTGTAATTTTTTTTAAAACAAAGTTCCCTCTGAAAAAAATGAGTCCATGTTGCGTCATAATTGATAATGAATTCTTCAAATCTATGTAAATTTTCCTTCTTTTGCGTCTAATCATATTGCGTAAATGTATACAATAACGTTTAGAAAAGTAAAACTAGTGTCTGTTGATATTTATTCAAATGACTTAGTCGGGTAGATATTTAATGAAAAGCGAATCTAGCGTCACGTGTAATGGCTTCTTATGAGAATTTCTTACTATTACTAAAGTTGAAATACAGGTTTTTGATGTGTGTTATTTCTAGTTTCATGCTTGGAGTTGTACACATTTTTTTTAGAAGAATGTCTTTGCTCTTGAAAAAAGATAAAACTTACAATAAGACTCTGAAAATAGTTGACTGTATAAATGTATTAATAATAAATCTTGCCAAATAAAAAAACGGCACAGTACCTTATTCGTTATAAAAAACACTGTTAAGTATTATTACTGTTCAATTATTTTATTTAAAATTGCTATGCAGTTTCAGGCACTGCAAATCTTTTTATAATACCTATTCCTCCTAATATTTGAAGATAATGTTTTTCTGTCGACCAACTGACTTTATTATGAAGCATTAGGTAACATTTTCTAGGTTTCGTGTACTACAAAGTAGTATGCGAAACAGTAAATTTAAATTGACTGAGATGTAGCAAACATAAAAAGAATGAGTTCATTGAAATCCATCTTTGAGCTAATTTAGTTCTCGCCGAAATATGTGGTAATATAGAGGAGTCACTCTAAGAAGGGACCAATTCGACAGGTTGAGAAGCAAATCAAGGTCATGCCGGCGAAGACACAGCAAAAGATTCGGATGAAGCCGTATTCAAATGAGCTAATTTGAACAAGCCTACTGACAAAATGAGAGCATGTAGATAACGCCATTATGTTGGCCAAGCAGTGGCTGTCGTAGCGGTCACTTCTCGTAGTAACATCTCTACGCCAAAGCGTAAGAGGCATAGTTTTAAGAATTTGATCAATGCTTCAGAAACAATAAGAAATTCATGACTACAAGACACTAAACAAATACACATAGAGCGAAGGAAAATAACAATGAAGCGAGATAATATGGAAAGCGAGAACAAGCGACGTGTGGCATCTTGCGCGAACCGGCCTGAGGGAGCTTGAAGGCGTGGATCCGGCGGGGACGAAGCTCGTCGTGTTGGGGGCGGGGAGAAGGGATAAGGGAGTGGGGAGTGGGGCGGGGAGGTGGGAGAGGGGTGGAGAGTGGTGGCGGGGAGGAGAGAGGGGAGTGGGCGGGGATGAGGGTGAGGCGAGGCGGGGACGACGCTCGGCGTGTTGGGGGCGGGGAGAAGGAATAAGGGAGTGGGGGCGGGGAGGAGGGAGAGGGGAGTGGAGAGTGGTGGCGGGGAGGAGAGAGGGGAGTGGGCGGGGATGAGGTGAGGCGAGGCGGGGACGAAGCTCGGCGTGTTTGGGGCGGGGAGAATGGATAAGGGAGTGGGGAGTGGGGGCGGGGAGGAGAGAGAGGAGTGAGCGGCGACGAGGGTGAGGCGAGGCGGGACGAAGCTCGCGTGTTGGGGCGGGAGAAGGGATAAGGGAGTGGGGCGGGGAGGAAGGAGAGGGAGTGGAGAGTGGTGGCGGGGAGGAGAGAGGGAGATGGGCGGGGATGAGGGTGAGGCGAGGCGGGGACGAAGCTCGGCATGTTGGGGGCGGGGAGGAGGGAGAGGGGAGGGGAGTGAGGGTGGAGGCGGGGGCGGGGGTGAGGCGAGGCGGGCTCCCGCGGGCTAATGACATCGGCAGTCGCGGCACGCGCGCGGCGGAGGCGGCCCAACGCGCCAGCCGCCCAAACTTGCGCGCGTTCGCCTTCTCGCGAGCGCGCTCTGCTCTCCTCCGAAGCGCCCTTCGCCGCCCCCAGAACCCCATTCGCTCCTTTCCGCCCGCCGACAGAGCGCGCCACACCGTGTGCTGACCGGCTTTGGTGGCTCAGGGTATCAACTGATGTCGCCGCATTACCTGTGGCCGGGAGGTCCTAGGATTCCGTTTCCGACGCTGGCAGGATTTTCAAGCTAGATAGCTGGGTCTAGTTCTGCCACTCTGGAGAACGACGAAAACTACCTATAAGAGAAGCGAGTTGCTAAAATTCTTCTCCAATCAATATTGGGCGAATGCCGGGGCAGTACCCTAATAAACGGGCCACGGAACGAGCAGGATCTCTCTTCCTTTGTCCTATACTCTCCTCTTACTTACACACCCTTTCACTTACATGCACTACACTAACACACTTGCCAGGAGACAAGCCGAGAGCTTAGAGCTTGTTCCGATTTGTGCGGTACCCCGCCGGTTGAAGATATCTGGCTGTGGAAAACCCTCTAGCTAAAGTGTTTTCGTCGGCGCCAGATCTCACCATCCAGTGGGACACGATGGTGGTAGGTAACGATGTCCTGGTGAAATCACCAGAGCACGGTACCTACTCTCTCCCCGTCTAATGTTGTTCAGGAGTATTATCGTGGTCTCTACAGCATCGTTGTTTGAGGGGTCTTAAGATTCGAGTCTCGTCGAGATTTTCGTAACTAGTTACAGAGCTGTGTCGCATTCAATCACAGTCAGGGGAGCATTCAACCGGGAGTTAATCCTGGCTGGGGCAATGATCCGCTTGGGGAGATACCTGGAGGGGGAAAGAAGGCCTGTAGGATGCCGGTGGATCTCATTCCCATTGGAATGACCATCGCATTCATGACCCTCAAGCCAGTCCCATCCTATACAAGTCGCCTCCTATCAGTTGTCGTTAAACCCGATGCAATCCCGTGAGGTAGGTACGGTATATTACTGCCGACCGTCATCAGACATTACATATCTTCGCAACACGCTGATAATCAAATTCACATCATCATTTGTAATGGTAGCTTTGCAACAATATCAATTCATCTGTTATTTTTTAATAATTCGAAGAGATTGATGTTGAGGAATTGGGAAAGCAAAAGGTAGGTCAGTTTGAAAGGTCATAGACGTTTTTGGGTTGATCACAAGTGCAAGAAGTCGGAACCCTTTCAACCACGTCAATGTCTCTTTTTTTGAGGATGGAATTCCTCTCTAAGCTTGAGAGTTCCGTAAAAGTACTTGATGGAAGCGTTCGTTACTTAAGATTTTCCTTGAGTTCCCTGTCCCATTTCTTTCTTTTCTCTGCTTAGAGAACCAGTACGCCCCACTCGATCCTGCTGGTCACCGCTGGACGTAATGTAATCACGGATAATGAAGATACGCTCCCTTTCTTTTCTAGCCTACCCCATCTCGCAATGGCTTCCAATTCGTTAACATTCGCGTTCCTTGCTTTCATCTCAGTCTCGTTTCATTTTGTAGCAGATCGCTTCAAACTAGCACGTCTGATTGGAAAACGAGGAAATCATTTCTAGTAACGGCTTCGTACTCAATTTAACCATATATTAATCGCCCTGTCGCACACTCGCGTACCTTCTCACGCGCGAAATGTTGTTCTGGATAGGTGTAGGTGGATCTTAAATGTCATATTCGTGTTTTATGATGTGATATTTCCAATTAATCATTAAAATTACAATTAATAATTATAAAATTGTTTAGAGTAAACAATTTTATTCTGCAATTTAGAAAGTTACTAACATCATATTAGTTTTTTAATTCACAAAATTTACTCGGCTCTACCTAAAACAAAGGAAAAATTTTGGGTTCAGTCAAAAATTCCAGTTTTAGATTTAATGCTAATATTCGTTTTAAGGTTTTTTGATTCGAAACATGCTAAACATGTTGAAGTAATGATGTACTTTTCTCAGTGAAATGTGCCAGAATCCTAAAATTCTTCAATGTTGCCTAACCTACGGTAGGGAGAATAGTGAGACTGACCTGAATCTGTGTGTATCAACATGCACACATTCCCTGGACAATAACTGTGGCATATCGACGAATATTAGTCGACGGTCAAAAACAGCGCTGACCAGGCGACTCAGTGTGACTACACAGACTTCAGTTGCTCAGTTGGGTTATCGAATGCCAATTGCAATTTTTCAATCCGAATTGAGACCTCATTTGTCTCGATTGGTGCAACGAAAAGGGTGTTACCGTAAGTGCAGACTCAGGATATTCGATTATTTTTTTAAGGATCCTCTACAGAAGTTTACTGTATTTGTGGTTTATTTTGATGTACAGTTACCATTTTCGTCACCTTAAACAACCCCACCTGAAGTCACCACTATGGTATCCACCCTGTACTAGTAACAACCTTCCCTCTGACATCGTACGTTGTATCCATTCCGGGCGTCGGAGTTTGGCGCGATTTCGCTCCCTCTGGAATTCTAATTTCCCGCCGACCATTATACGCCGAGGGAAAACGTCCTTAAGGCGATTTATGATGGCGGCGAAGCGGGCCGCGAAAGCATAACAGCCGTACACAGACGCACGCCCTCCATCGCGGCGCAAACGCGAAAGTCCGCTGCCGACCGCGAAGCCACAACACGGTTGGGAAACCCTTTTTATCAAACATTGAATTAGGACGCAATGCTCATTCGATCCATTTTCGTAGACTCATTTCTAACGATAAAAGAAATTTGTTTCCATATCAAGAATAATTTGTGCTTAACGAAGTATGTGTGTATATATATATATGTATATATTTATATATATATATGTATATAATATGTATATATATATGTCTATATATGTACTATATGTATATATAGTATATATATATGTATATATATATGTATATATATATGTATATATATATATGTATATATATATGTAATATATCTGTATATATATGTATATATATGTATATATATATGCTATATTATGTAGACTATATATGATATATATGTATATATGTATATATATGTATATATATATGTATATATATGTATATATATGTATATATATGTATATATATATGTATATATATGTATATATGTTATATCTGTATATATATACTGTATATAATATGTATATATATGTATATACTATGTATATATATATGTATATATATATGTATATATAGTATATATATATATGCTATATATATGTATATATATGTATATATTGTGTACTATATATGTGTATTATATGGTATATATATAGTATATATATATGTATATATATGTGTATTATATGTGTATATATATGTGTATATATATTGTGCTATATATACTGTGTATATATATGTGTATATATATGTGTATATATATGTGTATATATATGTGTATATATATGTGTATATATATGTATCTATATATGTATATGTATTTGGAAATTTGGGTCGGACCATCCGACTTTGCCAGCTGGTTAACGATGTCCCCCATGCCTGGGCTTAGTTTATTTCCCATTTTAAAGTAGTAAGAGGGACAAGAGGCGAACATAACGTATTCTCCTCACCGTAACTAGCAAAATTCCGCTGCCTGAGCTTTTCTTCGTCACACAGCTTGACAAACTGCGACGATTTTTAAGGAAAGCTCCAACTCTATTTTTTGCCTTGACCGGGAATGGCACCCGGGAAAATACCACGGAAGTGCACGAGCCATCCTAGAAGCACACTTAACAAAGATTAATCCAAAATTGATAACGAAGTAAATTTACAAGTACATCCTAAGAATTCTACGGGTTCAAGTATTTCATATTTACACAATCAGAAATGTTCATTGTTCATTTTAAAAAACAAAATATAAAAAAAAAAAACCCAACAGAAAACAATATTTAGATGTCATTTGAATACCAAAATAAGGCCATTTTAAATCTTTTATTTTTCCTTGACACCGCATTCTTTTGTTTATTCTTTATTTTAGAGAACTTTAATGTTAGCAATTATACTCAATTTTTCACCAAACTTTAAAATACATAAGTTTAAGTTTAGCGATCGTCTATAGCTACACAGAGTCAGAAAACAAAATTCGAGAACTATCAAAAGCACTGTTTAGGTGCTGGAATTGTTTTATTGTTGGTGCTGTAGGTGGGTATTGCAGGTGCTAGAACTGTCTTATACAGACGTATGGAATGCGACATTTTATTAAAGAAACTTTTTCTGTCCACGGAATGATTTCCCGAAATGTATTTCTGACAATCTCGAGATCGAATTTTTGCACAATAATTTACTCAGTAAAATTGTAAGAGAGAAATCGGCTCTTATCTCAAAATGGAATGTACGACATCTAAACTGAAAAACTACCTCCTTAGTGACAAAAGCAAAATATTTTATATTTGTCACTTTTCGAAATATGTTGTATAATATATAGGTATTTGAACTGCAATTTTTCTATATTATGATTTTACGATGCCATTGTGAAAGAGTGTTTGCAATTCATCACGAAATTACACAAAGAAGACACTCGAAAATAGTCACTGTAACGAGTTAATACTTCATTTTTGGTGTTAAAGTTGATTCGCGTTGTTACTAATATTTAAAGTTAAATGCTGTAAATAAATAGACACCATGAACAAAGATTACGAATACGGAATGATCTTTTGTTGTTTTTATGTTGTTTGTTTATTGATTTTATTGGATTTTTGTTAAAAATACAGTAATTATATTACAAGTACAATACGCTACATGTGCTTCGAATGCCGATTGGACTCACTGTGCGATGCTTCGCGGTCGCAGGTATCATGCTTTAGGTAGTTTTGTGTAAGTTGCCGATTTACGATGCAAAATGAAGAGGCTTTCTCGAAACAACACGGCTTTCGTTTAGACACTTTCAGTCAGACTCATAAACGAGCTGTTGGATGGAGGTTGATGAAGTGTAAATATCCAGGTGGAGTGTATTCTGAGTTATCTCTCGTTCCATTGGTCGTAAATGGTGAAGATATCGACATAGCTATTATGGACGTTATGGACTCATCACAGGCTGTGCTTGTAGTATCTGAATAATAAGGAATATTTGAAAATGTACTGGTAATTATATGACCAATTGCCACACTACAATAACGAAAATATGGCGTAATTGTGGACGCTATTTATCATTTACCTAAATTTTCTCATAGAACTGATAATAATACATTTTCTTTCTCTAATTTTAATGCAGCCATTTCTTGGTTCTAAACCTATAGTTGGCCAGTGCGCTTGTATTTACATTTTGTGTAGTACACTTATATTTATGTGCACTTGTATTCCACTTTCTTGTTTAAGTTTTTATGTAATTTCTACAATAACGAGAATTTTGTGGCGCAGTTCAACTAATTGAAAAAGTAGCCATTTCATACGAAAGCAGTTGCTTATAGACCACAATAATTCTTCTGAACTAAATCATTCATTAATTTAATTGAATCGTTTCCTTTACGGTATATTTTATTCTAAAAATAAATCTTGAACATTGCTGTGATAATTGTTATGAAAAAATGCTGAAAGTACGTCAATGTAGGTCACTACTCAAAAATGAAACTTAAGTTCTCTGAATATTACTACTTTTTTGTATGCAATTTGACAACTATCTTTTTTCTGATGCAATTGAATGGAATTACACGGGACGTTGTTAACGAGCACAGAGAATAGTGAGGCAGGTTTAAATGAAATTCAGAGTTGACTTTGAGCGCTATTGAAGCAAACAAGGAAAAAGGAGGTTCATACGAAGATCGGTCGTGTAATTTGCTAAACTGATCTAAACGAGTGGAATATAATCAACCACTGAAACAGGAGTATAATTAACCACTGAAATGTTTTCAGTTGCGATTTTCCGGGTGACGGGTGGCCGTCTCAGCGATTTAATTGGTTATATCTTCAAAGAAAAACTTAGTTTTAGCTTTTATAAAAAAATGCTCTAAATTCTTATATTATTTTTAAATAGTCAACGATCAACCAAACTAAACGATTTAAATTTTGAAACAAACAAATGTGTTTTTTTTGTGGAATAGTCAAAATATTTAAATTGCATCTCTCTTGCATGACACACACACCACACCCACATTTTGTGTGTGTGTGTGTAGGGTATGTGTGCGTGCGTGTTATGTACTCGGCTACAGCCATACAGTCTAGGGCACAGCCATGGCAACCTAGTCTCGCGTAGGTGGCTCGTGAGATCTGTCAATCTTATCTATGTGCATAATATGTGTAACGTAAATATGCATGCCGTATACGGTATGTGCGTGTGTGCCTTTATTTCTTTATTTCTCTTCATAAACCCAATTGGAAAGTTTTAGACCAGAACCACCGTCATTGCCTTCGGCCGCATCGCTCATTTTGCCCCTTTCCACCTCCTGCCCTCCTCTTTCGCCCCCGCCTCCTGTCACCGTCGCCGCCTCCGCCTCCGCCATTCGCCGCCGCCTGCGATCGATGGCGGCGCGGGCGGCGGCGAGCGTAAGGGCGCGCGCGGCGGCCCGCGGCCGGCGGGCCGCGCGACTCGCGCCCTTGCCGAGGGGGCCCGTGTCTTACAAGGACGGCGGGGGCTGGGGGCGGGGGTGGGGTGGCGCAAGCCGGTGAGAATGCGCGCTTCGGGAAGCTGCTCACGCTTCGAGACCCCCTCCCCCTCCCCCGCACCACCCCGCCTCGATTTCGCTATGTCCGCGCCCGCCCTCTTTCCCGCTGCGGGCCCTTCGGCCTCCGCACCACCCCCGCCCGCCCGCCCCCTTGCCCGGTTATTAAAACCTTATATCTCCGGGCAAAGGCCCTGCCCCTCCTCGATCCTGGCCCCGCCCCGCCGCAACCGCCCTGCCCAGCCCCGCCCCCAGCCCCGCCCTCCTCCCTGCCACGTCCACGCCTCGTCCCCGCCTAGCCACCATCTCGCCACCGCTCCGCCACCGCCTCGTCCCACACCTCGTCCCCGCCTCGTCCCCGCCTCGTCCCCCGCCTCGTCCCCCGCCTCTCCCCTGCCTCGCCACGACTCTTCCCTCCTCGTCCCCGCCTCCCCCCACATAGGCCCCCGCCGCATCCCTGCCTCGCTTCCGCCCCGCCCCGCCCCGCCCACCGCCGCGCTGCGTCGTACCCTTCAGTCGCAGCTGCCGGGCGCGGCGCCGCGCCGGTTTGAGGTACGAGAGCGGGGCCGAGCGTTGTCACTGTGTTACAACCTCTATAATGTCCGCGTCGCCTCGTTTCTGGTGGAGGATGCCGGCTGCTTTGGAAGTCGGGAGATGTTTGAGATGCCGGTGGTCACCCGCGTGCAAACATTAGGAAGGTTAAGGTTACCGTTTCTATATGCAGTGCCCCGATGTGATCCGGTAAATAATTTTCATGTTAAGGAAAGGAGCTTACTCGGCAATTACCGCTTACGTTGTTACTAAGTGTAAGAACCGATTTTGAATCTGACATTTCTTGAATAAAACTAATTTTGTCAAACGATAACTGCAAATTAAGATAGACTTAAAATATATCCTTTTCATTAGAGACGTTTCCTATTTAGTCTTCAAACGAGTAATTGATAACCGACGTCGATCGTTGGTTCTATCAATCGCAGTAGACGAAGGCTATACTCATCAGTGAAATAGCAGTGATTTTAAAACAGAAACGTATTTAACATTTTAAATCAGAGAAATTGAGAACAACTCCATGTGAATCATTCTGTTCTGAGTTGAAATCTGAATAACATGTTTGAGTATAGAAACGAAACAAGTGCCCGTAAAAGAAATGAACGTCACAAATGAAGAGATATTTTGCGAGGCAAACTGAGCAAAAGGAAGGCCGTACTTCAGTTCTTATTGGTAGACCACAAGCATAGAAAAACAATACAAAAATGAAGAGAAACAAAACGAGACAAGTCGGCAAGAGAAAAAGAGCAGAGGGAAATAAAAAATAAAACTGAAAAAAGATGAAGCAAAGAAAGATTAAGAAAGGAGACTTAGAAGTTCAAATAATTTCAAATACACAGAAAATCCGCACAAGGAACAAGGGAGCGGATTAGAGCGCCCGAGCGGGCCGCCTCGCCTCGCCTCGCCTCGCAGCGCCGTTCGCCTCTGACGACGGTCAGCCGCTGCCGAGGCGACTAGGCGCGCAGTCGCCGCCGCAGCGTACAGTGGTCGACGGCCGAAAATCCCGCTAGCAGAACACCGTGATCAAAGTTGCTACCCAAACTACACACTTCGTTTAGAAGGGAGTATAGATAATTCATAGAAACATGTGTCTGTTGGCACTGTAACACATTCCGTTCGCATTAAAAACCAATCTTGACGCGTTTCAAGAGAAAACCAGTTGTGGTACAACAGCACGTATTTTCTCACATTATTTCTACCTTTTACAATTTTCGAAATTCAGAGAGTTCATCGAAAATAAGACATGCGCCGTTCATTAAGTGTCCCTAGTTTTATCCGTGGAACAAATTTGATGAGAAAATTTGGAACAGCTTTTAGGAAGATGTTTTTTTATATAATTTGTATTAACTTCAAGTAAGAAATGCTTTTCTTTGAGAACATAGTTCATGACATATACGAAAGATCTAACTTTTAGAACATACTTTGTTTGAAACAAAAATCTCCATCTTCAACTTTGTTTGCAATTTTCGAAAAAGATACGGACTCTTACCTTTATGCAGTTTCCGAAAACGGGGAAAGTTTGCGAGAAATGGTACAGACGCTACTTTTTTACCATTCTTTGGTACAGACGAGACACGTTTTAAAAAAATAGTGGTTTTGACAAAATAATTGTTGAAAATTGTCTTTTTCACACAAAATTACATGAAAACTACTCATATCATTGAAAAATGCTCTACTTTCAATAATGTATTTGTCGGCAAGGCAAGAAAGTAAAACTATTGAGGCTCCTACAGCACATACTTTCCCGCATTATTTTTAATTTGCAATTTTAGAAATTTCAGAGATCAACGAAAATGATACCTCGACCATTCTTTAAGCCAGCCTTTTGAAAAAATTGAAAATTGGTAGCGGTTTTTGAAAAATGTTTTTTTTTGTAATTCCATAACTGTGCGACTTCAAGTAGAGTGCGTGCGTGTTCGTGTGTATGTGTGTGTGTGTGTGTGTGTGTGTGTGTGTAACTTCAAGCAGAAATTACGAGAAAAATATTCGTTTTCTTAAATACGAGTAATTGTTCATGACTTTTTAAAGAGTTAATATTTTCGAAAAAGTGTACATAATGTTATTGCAAGATATGCTTTTAACGAAAAGATTTCACAAAGGGAAAAAATCTATTTTCAATATTATATTTGTAGGAAAACACAGAAAACAATTGTATACTGCAATTTTTAAAAAATCAGGGATTTAATGAAAAAACGCGACATGCGCCGTAATTTTCAGGGTCTTATAGAGATTCGAGAACGACGTTTAATCGAAAAATTTGGAGCCATTTTGAGAAAACATTGAAAATGTTGAAGTTTTATTTAAAGCGTTCCAAAAGTCAAAATATATGCTTAAAATTCCGAGGGTGTAGAGTTCCTTTAAATCGATCTAGGAATATTGATTTTGGAGAAAAAGGGTTGAACGGTTTTGGCAGTAGCGTCTGTACACGGACGGACATTTTGTCATCAATCAATATTTTGGTATCAGGAACCACAAAACGTATTCTGGCTACCAATAAGCTAGAGGAGTAATTTACTAGATCCGGGTCGTCCCACCAACTACGTTTCACTCCCATAACTTATAGACGTCTCACGATATCTAAACGCAGTTTTTGCTCAACAATGTGGAATCGCTCAAACAATGGGGCAAGTAATATGCCATAGAGGTATAGTTTATAATATTTTCAGTTTTCGAGACATTTATGATCTTTAATTTTTAAATGTAACTACACTTTTCTCACTACCACCTTATAAGTACATTGATTCATGCATTAGAAGTACGTAATGTGAGTTAAGTTCGTCCTGCTTCGGCCGTCGCCACTGCCGCCGCCGCCGCTACTGCCGCAACCAGTCTCCGCTACCGACGCCGCTGCCGTCGCTGCCGCCGCTGCCATCGCCGTCACCGCAGCCACCGCCTATGTTTGGATTTCAACCTTCAAACGTATTCTGAAAACTCAATGGAAAAAATCATTCTGATCGTTAATATTGGTTCGTTCCTGTGTCTAATGTGACAAGACAATGGATTGCTGAGTTACGCCTATGTCACTCATTACCACCCCTCTCTGTCTCCCCTCTTCCGTAACAGTTTGGGCGACGTGAAGGCCACCTCCCCTAAAGGCGACAGTTGCATGAGCTACAGGAAATTCTGTCAGTTTAATTGAAAATAACAGATCAGAAAATATAATTTTGTTCTCAAATTACTATCAAAATATTACTGTCAAAACCTACGAACATCACTGAATTCCTCTTTTATGATCTATCCATTCTGGAAAGAAAAAATTAAATCGTTTCATTTAAAAATCAAAGATGAATAAATTTCTCGAAAACTAAAAATATTTCGAACAATCTGAGATTCGAAAATGGATTTCGATATGGTGAACCGTTTAGAAGTTATGGGGGTTGCCCGTAGTTTCTGAGACACCTGGTAATTACACACAACATTTATCCACGTTTTCGTTACAAGGGCTCGGCGATAATAGTTTGTCTGTGGAAAATTCGCCATTTTCCAGCGTTCGGTTATAATACTTTCTCTTCTTACGAAATAAGAGCGAAAAAGAGAGACTGACAGAAGTCTGCAGACTTGCATTCAAGAGACAGACAGACTTGCATTCAAGTACACAACTTGTGCTGATCTCGTACTTATTTATTTAAAGATCTTTTAACTTATTTACACTTCAACTACAATTAATAACATTTTCGTATTCTTTTCGAACGGCATGAAATTGCTTCGATGTATACTCTTCCTACTATTCCACGTGAATTGATTCCTGCATTAGTAGTGCGTAATGTGCTTTACAACACTAATGACAATTTCGCAAATTCAAACAAAATTACTAATTCATTCATCCTTCGAAGAGTTCATTGAAGTCATACTGACAAATTTGATAACAGCAATATTTTTACTGCATCTTCTAGACTTTTCCGCCACTGTGGGTTGCACCCAGCGCCCGAGCTACCTCAGTCCGCCGCTCCTGCGCTGGCGACGGCGGCGGCCTCTAAAGCCATCAGAAGTCCGCAGGCGCTTTTTGCAGGAGCCGCCCACGCCCTCACCCTCCTCCACACTCCCCCCTCCCCGCTTCGCTTGCTGCCTTGCGGCGGCAAGAAGCCCTGCGGCACGCGCCGATGCTGCCGCTGCCACCGCCAGCACCGACGCCACCGCCAGCACCGCCGCCACCGTCGCCGTCGCCGTCGCCGTCGCCGCCGCCGCGCGCCGTCGCCGTCGCCGCCGCCGCCGCCGCCGCCGCCGCCGCCGCCCGCCGCCGCCGCCGCCGCCGCCGCCGCCGCCGCACCGCCGCCGCCGCCGCCACCACCACCCGCCGCCACCACCACCACCAGCGCCGCCACCGCCGCCGCCAGCACCGCCGCCGCCGCCACCGCCAACGCTGTCTCCGCCGCCAACACCACCGCCGTCAGCAATGCCTCCGCCGCCACCACCACTGCCTCCGCCGCCACCACCACTGCCTCCGCAGCCACCACTGCCGCCTCCGCGCCACTGCCGCCTCCACCACCACTACTGCCAGAAGCCGCTACGCACGCTGCCTCGTGGACGTTCGCTCGCCGCCCACGACATTCCTTCGGAGCGCAAAGCACGTGTTACAGCGCCGGATGTGCTGGACATTCACTCGCGTATAGAGAAGTGTCTGCAAACAAGCAAAATGCGGAAATGAATTATGGCTTGTTTAAATCTTCCTCTGAGTGGAATAACAATTGAATTCGATAATAATAGAAACTAATAGTAGGGGCATAAATACTTGTGTCAATCTTATTAAACCTTCGCTCTCTCTCCTCCTATATATTTCACTCAAGCCCCCTCCATTCCCCTTCCTGACTCTTCTAAACTTTTTTAATGGTTTTATGAAACCCCTAATTTTCTATTTCCTTCACTTCGTACTTTGATTCGGACTTTTTTCTGTAATTAGATTATCTTGCCTTACTCTCACCCTCGCTCTTGAATAAAATTTTATATTTCAATCGTAGTTCTACATACATCCAGCCTTATCTCTCCTACGATATTCTTCTATCCCAAACCTGGAGAGGTGGATCCGGGCATCAACTGATGTCTTGCAATGCCTCAGACCGGGAGGTCCTAGATTCGAGTCCTGATGGTGCAGCGTTGGCAGGATTTTCTACATTAGCTAAATATGTAGGTCGAATTCGGTCTTTGTCTGGAGGAGAACTCTACGGCCGGTTGTTCTCATCGATAGTTACCGTGGTTATCCGATCAATACCAGATGAATGCCGGAGCAGTACCCTAACAAAGGGGCCATGGACCGAGCGCGATCTTTCCTTCCTCTTCCTTATCCTATCCTCACCCCTTACACACACACACACACACACACACACGTGCATGCATTACACTACCACACATGAACGGAATAAACAAAAACGTTTTCATCTTCAGTAAGTATTCAAAATTACGTAACGTTACGTTACGTTTGATGGTAACGCTTGATCGGGAATCCCAGCGCGCGGGAGACGCCTTTCTGTAATGCAGCCCTCTGACCGGAAGGTCCTAAGTTCGAATCCCGATGGTGACAGGATTTTTCGCCTTTAGCTAGACAGCTGGATCGGACTCAGCCGCTGTCTGGAGGAGAAATCTAGCGGCAGGCTGATCTATCCGGTAGATTTTCGTGGTTACTTCGATCAGGCAAATTTCTGAGCAGTACCCTAAAATAACGGATACGTACCTCACGTGATCTTTCCTTTCTCTTCTTTGTCCTATGCTCCCCTCTTACTTACATACATTTACACTTATATGTACTACACGACTACCATACACATGTCGGGAGAGCAGTCGGGAGCTTACAGCTTGTCACGACTGGGGCGACACCCCGTCTGTGGGAGATACCTGGTTGGGAAAATCTCCGCAAGCCGACGTAGGTCGGCGCCATATTCGCCAATCAGCGGGGAAGATCACCGTCACCGGCTGCGATAAAACATGCACTATACTTACGCGACTAACGGCCTTAGCAGTTCACCTGCCCTGAATCACTAATCAATCAGCAAAAAAAAAAACAACTAAATACTCATAAATATTTTGTATTATTTATCATCATCGTCATCAATACCCAGCGGATTTCATTTTGACGGCGCACTACGCGCTGGCACAAAAGATGCAGCAGAGAGACAGGTCGTGTTCTTGATCCGCGGCGCCGAGCGCCGAGCGTCTTGACTTTGAGTGCAAGCGGCGTTGGCCTCGTGCAGACAGCGCCGGCGCCGACGCTATTTGTCCTCGGGGGAGTCTGCCCCCCCTCTGTCCATCAGCCATTCTGCTCCATTGCCTCTTACGCCCCATTCGCTCGTCACTTCAGCCCAAGCCCCTTCATCATTTGCATCACCATCGCAGCGGATCGGCACTCCTCACTGGCCTCGGTGCTATTTCTTTGCAAATACACGACATCGCATGATTACATTTTTTTTTATTCGGGACATCGCATATATCTGATTACTTTAGATTTTCCACTCGTTCGAAAAAAGGAATATTATAACGCATGCCATCCCTCTTCCGACTACACGAACCCGAATCCACGTATACAAACCGTTTAGTCATTTCTTCAGTTGAACAATAAACATTTTAGGGTTAGGTAGGTTTAAAGACCAGACGAGACATAAAACAATATTGTGCACTTTGACTTTAGTTATATATTTTAAAGCTTACTCTTAGTTAGAAACCGTCCTATTTTGATTTCAGTTCATCACTATTGAGAATAAATGTTCAAAATTTCTGAGGCTTGAAGTTGTAACGATGATAAGCAATTTTTGCCAATGAAATGTGGTGGTGGGAAATTTTATATAGCGCCGTTGCACATGTGACAGTTCCTTCTAATTTTAAGGCAACTTCT
>JAHLJT010003511.1:0-31549 GCA_031308135.1 Acheta domesticus | reverse complement strand
CAATCAATCCAATTCTTGATCGCTCTAATTCCCTATCCTTCTCCCGTTCTTCCCTCTCCTTCTCTTCCTCGTTCTCTCGTTCTTCCCTCACCTTCTCTTCCTCTCCACGCTTTATATAGGCCCTTCGGCGCTACCCGCCGCCCCCATTGCCTCCGCCCTACCGTCGCGTCCACACAGAACGGCAAGTCCCGGTGCGTCATCACCGCTTAGATACAGTCTTTGTTAAAAGGTTAAACATCCGGCTATGCCCGCCGTCGGCCACGTGCTTGTCTCCGTGCTTTAGCGCGCCACGACGCTACAACATACTGAAATCAGAGCAAGTACAGTCGAAGACTTGATTTTACTTCGTAAGCACTTGTCAACGAAAGTGTTGTACTATCATACAGATAGGGACCCGACAGAAACTATTTCTGTGATACTACGAAATGTTAATAAAATACTAGCAGCTTGCATTCAGGAAACCCATGTTTGCCCTTCCATGAAAATATATATTCCCGGCTATATTCTACTTGTATATCGCTATGACCGACCGCGAAATCGATGCAGTGGGGTGGGGTAGCCATCTTTGTAAAAAAAATCCGTAAAACATCACTAGCTACCTTTAAATATAAATAATACTTTTGAAAATGTTAGTATAGCTATTCACCAGAAATGTCAATCTACTCTAATAATTACTTCAATTTACAAACCCCCATTCCATACAGGTCAGGTGACATTGATATCATATTTTCTTCCCGCCAACCCACATTAGTAATCGGCGATTGGAATGCTAGACACATTGCGTGGAGAAGCAGACTAAACTCACCTGCTGGTAATCTGTTGCTAGCTGATATACAAAGATTAAATCTGGCTGTGCATGCTCCTGATGAACCCAGTTACTATCCCTACTTCGCGTCAGTGCAAGCTGATATTCTACATTTCGGTATTTCTAATAACATTAGTTGTAACATTCAAGTCGAGATTCATATCGCCCTGCAATTCTGATCATCGCCCCGTAGTTTTCTCACTCGGCACAACCCCAGAAGAAATTCGACCCGCTCAACCTTATCATTTACGTAATGTAAACTGGCCATATTATCATATGCTAGTTACACATCTTTTACCTCCACTGCCATTACTCCAAACGACACAGGAAATCGACAGCGCCATTGATTCACATACTCATACCATTTTAAATGCCCTAGACGTAACGGCCTCCACAGCCCGTCAACACACGCCGCTTCCAACAATACGGCCTGTAGTGAAAATGCTGATAGGTTACAAACGTTATATTCGAAATCACTGGTTGAGACTTCGATCTTCTTTTCTAAAATCTTATTTAAATCTCCTAACTAAAATTGTGAGACAACTTTTGGCCTTCGTTCACGCGCAAAAGATTCATTTCCAAACTCAAACGGCAAACCCATTTGATCATACACTGTGGAACATTACGCGACGTCTTCTGCGCAAACCTACCGAACTACCCACTCTTGTTACTCCAACTGGAGAAGCATATTCTCCTTCCGATAAATGCGATATGCTGGGAAATACTTTGCCTTTTATCAACCTTTACTTCTCATCCTTCTCATAATTGGCAACATTATAATAATATTCAAGAAGTAATTGCAAGACCAGAAATAACAGTTCCTGAATGCCCTAAATTTATTTCACCAGCCGAAATTATTAAATATCTTTCACTAGCAACCCCGAAATTATCAAATGGCCATGACGTAATGTAAACATTTTTATTAAAACGCCTTCCTTTAAAAGTAATAGTATATTGCAGCAATATTTAATGCCGCCTTGAGACAAACGTACTTCCCTGATAAATGGATACATGCTCACATTATTCCCATTCTAAAGCCTGGGAAGGCGCAAAATGATCCAACTAGCTATCGCTCGATTAGCCTGCTACCCACAATGGGAAAGCTGTTTGAAAAATACCCTATCATGTCATCAATGTAGGGTGTCACGAACTGTTTAAGTTTATCTCCCAGTTTCTCATCAAGACATCTAATAAATAATACCCTATCATGTCATCAATGTAGGGTGTCACGAACTGTTTAATTTTATCTCCCAGTTTCTCATCAAGACATCTTATAAATTCGCTATTCTTCAATCCGAATGGCATCCGTTTCCACACATAGCCCATTGTAAAAAAATCCAATGATTTTCTTATTATCTGGGTGGATAGCGATTTTCCAATATGAGCTAGAAAAGTCAAATGCTGAGAAAATACTCATCCGATTAAATTTCCGTAAAATCTCATCTAAATTTTGGGGCGCTTCATTTTCAGGTACTGTTACCTCGTTAATTCGTCGAGTATCCAAACAAATTCTAACCCCCCCCCATCTTTCTTTTTCACGACCACTATCGGGTTTAGATACGCAGAATACCTCTCTCAATAATGCCATCATTGATCATATCTTTTATTGTCTCATCAACTTTCTCCCTGAGCGATTGCGGAATGGGTAGTTACGTATTTTGAAAGGGGTGTCATCAGTGACTTGAATTCTAAAACTGAAATCTTTCACAGGATGAACGGGACGGGCAAAAACATCTAAAAATAGTATCTGCTGCAGCTGGGAGCGCTCGTGGTGCACATACTGGCAGATAACCCCTGTTGACATAGGCACCAATAAATGATTCAAATTTGGCGCCGTGCCGGGAGATTAGTTATTAATAACAATCTTTGGCCTTAATTATCAGCTCAGAATTTACATTTCAAACGCCCCGCGTTGGATTTTTTTCTTAATTTTGCCCGCGCTATCTCGAACAGGAATGGCGCCAATCCCATTTTGGCGAAATACCTTCAAATGCCTCCGTCGGACGGGAGCACCTATTGGACCACTGGCAAAGAACTGCATCGTTATCGAAAACGAAAGGGCATGAAATTTTCCGTTTTATCCTACAATGGTATTATCGCCAAATTCAGACGCCGAGACAGTAACTTCATAGCAGTTGTTTTTCTCGCACATGGAACAAGTTGGCGTAAGAGTGTATTAACGTTCCATGAGAACCATAGAGGTACTACTATTCTACACTAGAGTGTGCAACAGCGCTGGCTGCAAATTGAAGAGGAAGAAGTCGGCCATTAGTATGGCAACACGTGGAGTCAGCGTCTGAGATGTGCTGAACACGAAGTCTACAAGGAGGAGACTCAACTCCGATGTTGGAGGCATGGTGGGGATATGTACGAAAAACGTCGGCAGCTATTTGAAAAATAATACAAAAAAAACGAGCCCCTTCGCCTTCAGCGACACCACGCGGCGAAAGAAGGAACTTATCTCGGCTTTTCTCGGCCACTAATCGTCAAAATTCGTTTGGTCCAAGTGGGTCAGTTGGCGCCGATTACCAGGCGGTGTGCGGATGTGCTTAACCGAAGACAATAAGTTGAAAAGGAAGTAGTAAGTAGTAAATAATTTTGTAGAAAAAATGTTTGAATTAAATTTTGTATACGATGCTTTGCTGCCATTGGCTGTTTTGAAAGCCTTCGTAGTTCTTTCAATTGCCACGTGAGGTCGCTGAAGGCGAAGGTACTCGTTTTTTTGCATTATTTTTCAAGTAGCTGCCGACGTTTTTCGTACATACCCCCACCACCGGAGTTGAGTCTCCTCCTTGTAGACTTCGTGGTGCTGAATATTGTGAGGATTTTTGTTCGTGCTTTCATTGTGTTCACTATATCTAAAATGGTGACGTCTTGTGCTGCATTCGCGTGTACGAACAGATATTCAAAAGGCAGTGATATATCATTTCACAAGTAAATCTTGTAATCTTGATATACTAACCTTCATATAATGATGCATACACTTATATCATATCAATAAACATTACTTCAATAAAATTGTAATGTTCATATAATTTCTTTTTTTATTTCCCCACCTACTACTAAATTTGGTAGAGTGAATTTTAATACTAAATTGGAAAGGTAAGGAAGTAGTTTTCCACATATGACTTATGTTTGGAAAAGTACAAAAACTAATTTTCTTTTTAGCTATGCAAAACTAATATGTAGGAAGTGCTGCTTGATTAGAAACTTTGAAATATAGAACTGTCTCTTACAGATAAAAACAACTTGATCAATTAGCTCAGAGCCTTGTTTTGTAATAATTAAAGTATTATGACTTCAACCTGGGGTACATGCAATCCTATATCCTTAGAGTAAATGCTAAAAATTTAATAATAGACAATGTAAGGAATACATACACAAGTATATTTTAGGAAATTTTCTTGGTGCCATCTATTTCCTTACCCTTCACGGACAATGACAATCATTCTGGTAGGCCTTTTCAGTTAGTGAAACATTACTATTTGGTATTGTGATGAGAATATGAGTATGAATTCTAATGTATATGAATTTCATATGTATTCATATTCATATATATATATTCATATTCATATGTATATGAATTCTAATGTGTTTCACAGTGTGCTGTAAATCCATTTAACAGCTTTCAATGTAATTGTGTTGAAATAACCAGTCTGTTGTTTAGTTGTCTTACATCATTTGTATATTTGGCTTATATATTAAATCTGCGAGTGAATATTATCAATTTAACTTTTGTTTATAAGAGGGGTGAAATTTTGAAACATGTGTTCCAAAGGGATTTATGTTGCAAAAAAATATTGGACGTAGTAATGCCATGTCAGGCTGAGGGTTCTACAGCTAAGGCTTCATGCCTAAAATTAAAAACTGATCAAAAAGTAATAGTTTGCGTTCATGACAAATACATAAACATGTACCTAAATAAAAATATTAAATTTGTTTTAAAATTTATCATCATACGACTTGGCAACGAGCTTACATTCTATTCAGGTAAAATGTTTGCTGACATTTTCTTTTCCTCAAATTTCAAGTATGTAGTTCATGTGACAAAGATATTTCTATCTTCTATGCACATGTGCATATAGTCATTTCATATTGAAATGTACCAACAATGTCTCGTCAAAAACTATTACGAGATCGTTGACATCATTCACCTTAGGACGGTTATAATCGTGACCCGTTCCGAATTTATAGTAAAATTTTGGGCGCCAGGAACAGGTTACGTTAATTAAAACCAATGCTTCCACAGCTAATTTTAACAAATGGACAAATGTCCGGCTAGCTGGGTCAATGGGTTCCGTTATAGATAATCGCTGTCGCCTAGATAGCCGATTACTTGATCTGCCAACTATACAGTATGGCGAGGAATCTGAAAGGGAATAATTATCTATCTCTAACTACTTAACAATTGTGATTGACCAAATGAAAATCTTTTCATTTCCAAAAGAAAAATTCAACACTTTATTTAACAATTTTGACAATTGTTCTAGGTCATGACCTTTTTAAATAAAACTTTTGTACTGCAGTACTTATCAAACGTCTTGATCGACGGCGGTCCGCAGTATCTTCCCACTTGAATGCAGATGATCCCAAGTCCTGCTTCTTTCTTCTGATCTTGCGACTCTGTCGACGAATCCAGTCCTCACTGCCTAGAATATCTATTGGTTCTTAAGTGATATTTAGTGTTCCTAGTCCTCCCCAACTAGTGGTAAAACATTAAAGTCCAACACCGCAATATAAAAGAAACTTTCCAAGTCCTACGCGAATTCACTTCTGCACATTAACTTTCAGAGTCCGAAAAACTATTGAGTCTCACTCAAAACTTACAAGTCCTACTCCCCTTATGTTAATCTCGTGAGCGATCTGTACTACTCGACGACCTCTATCAGAATGTCCATTTCTCCCCCGTTTTTCCGCCCTCAACGCTTCGGTATCCGTCCTTCGTTCCTCTTTTTTAAAACAAAACGACAAAATTTGACAGTCTATTCTCCCTTAGCCAATCCATCCATCTCGTATCAAACCAAGTAGCCACGCCCTCGACAGTCATTCCTTTTCAGACCAATCCCACATTATTTTATCTATCTAGCCAGTGCCCCCACCTATTCAACGCCTGAATGCAGTTTATTGACCTTGCCAACCACTACGCCGGCGTTGCTAAGGCTGTATATCGCCATTTGCAGACCCTTTTATCCAATCCATTTACAGCAAATGTTATTGAAAAAAATATATATTGTTTTGGTATATCACAATATATTGGGTAACCTGACGTGTTTCAAGTAGCATGCGTTATATTTAGAAAGTATATTCGTATTTGAAAGTATCGTATTTGAAATTCCCGGGCAATGTTGGCATATTAATGACGTCTGGCCGCTGCTTCAATTTGCAACCGACTTTCCTTCAGTTGGCATACCGGGTGGTAGGGCCTTGATGAGAACAGGTTAAGCACTCTAAAGTTGGTACTATTGTCGCCACTCCGCCGTTCTCAAAGAATACTTACATTTTCGGCGCGAAGCTGCTGTAGTAATGAGCGAAACTTATTATAGAAAAATTAACAAAAGGAGGTTGCCTTACCGTGAGAAACAGGTAAAAAGGTGAACGATTTATTCAATGGTTTCTTATTCCTTCATATAAATCTTCTAACTAAAAGGGATCCATTGTGTGTTTTGCAGAAATCGGCCGAACATTCCAGAACCTATGTATCAAAATCCCAAATCATAGTTCTCCCAGCACATCATTTTGAAGCTTATTTTGCTGCCTCAACAACCCCACTCACGTCATCCCCCAAATTCCAGGACGCGCACAGGATACTTGGTTCTACTTTGTCCTCACCGTCATCCTCAATAACAATTTCCATACCCCCACTAAAACTCATAACATCCCGCGAAAAATCAATTATTCCGTCGTTCTCTTTTAAGAAATCAACTCCCAGGATAATGTCGTGATTAAGATCTTCCATGACTAAACAAGGTACATGAAATAAATTCTCGTCTATTTGAAAAGAAATTAAAGTTTGCTTCGAAATAGGTTTACTTTTTTTTGTTCCCGATACTGTAGCGGTACGCTATTTTTAATATTTTTTAAATTTCACAAATAACTGTCGATGTGAGGCGTCCACCTCCCGCCGCCGCCAGCCGGGTCGGCGCGCCCCCCTCCGCTAATGAAAGGGATGACAGCACGCGCCCCTCTAAAAGTTTATGGCCATCGTCCGCGAGTCGACCCCTCATCCCGTCACGCACCCGGGCGCCGAAGAAGAGATTAGAGACGTGTGCTGATCCCGCCGTTCCGGGTATCATGCGCACTAAGTACCCAGGCCGTCCTTCGCAGTTTTCTCCAGGGGTCCCAACGGACATTCCGCGTACCCTTTACTGACCTACTTCCGAAGTCAGACGGAGAGCGTTTCCAGACAGAGATAGGGCTACGGAAAATTCCTAGAATCACCGGACCTGATTGGCCGAGGACAAAATTACGGCGTAGTAGCACTTAGCCAATCAGGGGCAAAATTCCGTGGGGTGGGAGCGATTTTGGGGCACTTTTGAATTTTCGGGGTGGCGGAACGAGGAGACCTCCACGCTAGCGGCGTAGGGGAGAAGATCACTTCTTCTTGTTCGATTGAGCTGGGGGGGGGGCGAGCGCCGCGGAGTGAGTAACAGCTCCGGCGCCGCGTTCGAACGCTACGTGTACTCGACTTGTCTTGGGTGGCGAGCGCCGCGGAGTAAGTGATAGCTCCGGCGCCGCGTTCGAGGGAGAATTATTATTTTGGGACTTAGTTCGTGGACACTGAGCTCTGCCGTGGGCAGTGACCGGTGACTAGTTTTCTCCGAGATTCGTGATCGTGAAAACTCCAGAGAACTTTCCGTAAGAACTGCTAATTTGTGTGAACGGAATTCGCGATCATTCACGATCCGGGCCAGCTGACCGTCGCCGCCGCCGCCGTCACCGCCGCAGCCGCTGTCGCCGCCGCCGCTCCTTTGGTAGCTATTGTGGAAGGACGTTTCTCGGCCTGGCAGGGCCATCTCAGCCGCCGACCCAGACGGAGAGAAGCCGCGACCCCCGCCGCCGACGCCGAGGGCCGCCTACACGCCGCCCCATTCAGGCATAAACTTCGGTCAACGACCGCCAAAGAACTATTGTGCATTGCTGTGCCGCGCTTAGGCACTTGTTTCCTCATTATTGTCAGCCAGAAGGCGAATGGCCTAGAGTTTGTTGGGGCCTGTAAAGGAATTTGATTGTAATTCTCGTTCGTTATTTTTTTTTAGATTTAAGTTTTATCTCATTTTTTTCTTTCGTTTCTAACTGAGCTCATCAGGTAGGGCCTTTCTTAACTCTTTGAATCACTGTAACTTCCCCGGCCTATTATTAGGCGGGAATAAAACCTTTTTATTTGCTTTACCAACCACTGAATTGTTTCTGTAGTTAGCAAACGCCTTACGACTCCTTCCATCCGAGTTAGATTCTAAGCAGGTGACAAAGTTGGCCGACTGAGCTAGGCCCGGGCCGCCCTCGTTGACTTCGGCGCACACCCACGCCGCCGGAGCTCGACGCTGTGGTTGACAATCGATGCCACCGTGTGGCTCGATAACGAACCTTGGGTGTGACAATTGGCTTTCCCAAGTGGGGCTCGATAGTACCACAGATACCCCAGTAAAACGCCCTAGAATCAATTCATGTCTCAGTGCCATTTTGATAATAGTCGCAGAACCTAATTTTCTATTACTGTTGTTTTTTTAAATGGATGGAAGGACGCTGCTACGAAAAGAACAATTTGTGGTCTGGTAATGATATTATTTATTATTGTATTTTGTGTATAAGTGTTATTGTTTTGTGCTTTGTGTGTTGTGAATACCGTGTGCGCGTTTCACGCAAAACAGCCAAAATGCTGGACGAATCAGGCGTCGATGTGGCGGGAGAGAGCAGTTCGGGGGAACAGCCTGCGCCCGAGATCACCCTAAGTGAACTTATGCGAGTTCTCACGAAGCAAATCTCGGAGAGTAGCGAAAGACATGCGAGTCAGATTGCAGAAAGTAGTAAGAATTTAAAACTAGAATTGATGAACCAAATTTCAGAGAGTAGCGAGAGACATGCGAGACAAATCTCAGAAAGTAATAAAAGACATGAGGAAAGATTTGACCGGCTAGACAGTTGTTTGGTTGACCAGGCCGCGAAACTAGAAAATTTGGAGGCGAAATTTGATCACAAAATAGGAACTTTGCAGAATCAGTTAGAGGGTAGATGTGGGAAAAATTGAAACTAGCGTGGAGAACTTAGGCCAGGAGTTAGAAAGTTCTAGGGCCGAGGCAAGGGAAAATATTATCAAAATCGAATCAGAAATTAGTCAGAAACTTCAGGCATGTGACAGGAAAGTGGAAGCTTATTGCGAATCAATTACTGAGAATATTGCCGAGGTTAAAACAGAAATGAACGGCAAATTCACGAAAAATTGAAACCAAACTCAGCACGGAAGTGAGTGAAATCCATGGCAAATTCGAGAATTAGGAGTTATTGAAGGGGAGAATATCAGGGACAGGGAAGAAAAGTTAAAGAAAGAAATAGACAAGAACTTAATAAAATTAGTAAGGGAGGAAATCGAGAAAGAGAAAGAGAACGGTCCTATGCGAATTCATCGGGAGGATCAGGGCTTAGATTCTCGTGGGCCCCTCCACAAAATTTATGTTTTTGGGGAAAGCAGATGAAAATCAAAGGTTTTCTCGACCGTGCCGAGAATTACATGGATTTGACGAAGGCAGTACCGTCCAATTTCAAACCTAAATTCATGCAGGAACTTCTACGCGGAAATGCTGCCCATTGGCTCACTGCACTTGCACCATTCCCACAAACGTACGAAGAGTTTCGTACCAAGTTCCTTGCGCGTTACTGGAACGAACAAACGCGTTACGAATTCGAGAGAAAGATTCTAGAGAACAGGTGGGACAAAAGACGCGACCAATCTTACCTTGACTACGCCATGGAGAAAATCTCCGCTATTAAATTGTGTGACCCCATGATAGAGGATAAAAAGGTCATTTGGCTTTTTGACCGCGCATTACCCTACCTATGTGCAAAATTTAATTAATAGTGTAGGATGTGAGGACCTCGATCGATTCCAGGAGCTGCTCGCTCAATTTGATAGGACTCGGGTAATTTCTTATGAGGATAATTGGGAGCGAAACCAAGGGAACGGCCAGAAACCGACCGTCATGGCGTCGCGATGACCGGAATCGGGGGAACGCTGCAAATGAGCGACGCCCACCACCGGATTCTAATGAGAATCGAGGCGGGAACGCTGGGGACAGAAACGGTCAGCATGATTCCACTAGACAGAGCCCGTTAAATTAGAACCGTTCGAGCCAGTAAGGTACCGGGGTCCCGAACGAGTTGTGTCAGAGGTACCAATTTCCAAGGTAGTGTCAGTGAACTACGCATTTCATGACTTAAATGACGATGCGAATGAACATGTGAAGGAACTCGCACGGAAGTGCCCAGTAATCGAGTTTCTCACAGGAAATTTTAATGTACGCGCTCTAGTAGATACCGGCAGTGAGGTTAGCGCAATTTCAAAGAAATTTTACTCGCAACTAATAAGTGAACGCATTCCAGTGCCAACTTTGCCTACGGGTAAATGCTTCGTTGTAGGAATCGGGAAGAAGAAAAGTAAGCCGATTTTCATGCAGGCCTTAATCTCACTAAATTTTCGGGAAGTTTCATTCGACGTGCCATGTTTAGTCATAGAAGACTTGAATTATGATGTTATTCTAGGGGTAGATTTCTTGCGGGAAAATAACGGGATAGTGGATTTTTCCAGGAATATGTGAGTTTCGGTGAGGGTAGGGAAATTGAGATACAAGATGACGAGGACAGACCGGACGTTTAGCATTTCATGTGGGTTTGGGGATTCGGGGGATGACGTGAGTGGAGTCATTAACAAGTGCTTGCTAGGAAATGATTCACTAGCTGACCACGAGCGCTATCAGCTGCAGCAATTGCCTCTGCAAATATCGGCAACGTTTTCGATCGTCCCGTGCATCCAATAAAAGACTTTTGCTTTCGGATCCAGGTCACCGATGACTCACCCTTTAAAGTGAAAAATTACCCTATTCCGCAGTCCATTAGGGGGGAAGTCGATGAAACGATCAAAAACATGATTAGTGAAGACATTATTGAGAGGTCAGTCACGGCCTACTTAAACCCGATGTTGTTGTCAAGAAGAAAGACGGGAAAGTTAGAATTTGTTTAGATGCACGACGAATCAACGAAGTTACAGTCCCAGAAAACGAGGCACCTCAAAACATAGACGAAATTCTTTGGAAATTCACACAAAACTAAAAAATTTTCGGCCTTAGATTTTTCGAGTTCTTATTGGCAGATTTCCATCCACCCCGACGATAGGAAGTTCACGGGATTTCTTATACAACGGCTTAACCTACGTCTGGAAACGGATGCCTTTCGGCTTAAAGAACAGCGGCGCTGCGTTCATTCGTTGTCTGGATGAGAAGCTAGGCGACGACATCAAGCAATTTGTGACGCCTTACGTCGACGACATCGTAGTGTCTTCTCAAAATTTCCAGGAGCATTTAGATCATCTAGAGCAACTGCTTGATTGCCTGTCTAAAAATCACATGAAGTTAAATTTGAACAAGTCGCAGTTCTGCACTACAGAAATTTCATTTTTAGGCTATCTGGTAAACACCGACGGTGTGCGAATTCGATCCGGAGAAGGTTCAGGCGATCGACGAAATCTCGCGCCCACAAAATCCCAAACAATTAAAGGTTTCCTGGGAATGTGCGTGTACCAATCAAGATTCATCCCGGGCTACGGAATCCTTACGGCCCCCTTAATCAATTTACTAAGAAAGGGAACGAAATGGCTTTGGACCGCTGAACATGAGGAGGCTTTCAATAAGATAAAAGCGGCTTTTCGCAATGCCTATCATGGTAAACCATCCCCAGTTTTCTAAGCCTTTTTTTCCTTCAGACCGACAGTTCAAACGTAGGAATAGGATGCGTGCTGTCGCAAACAGGTGATGATGAGTCAGAAACTAAAATTGTTGCCGTAGCTAGTCGTGGTACTGAGGCCAAATGAATACCAGTTTTCAGTTACTGAGAAAGAAGCGCTTTCAATAATTTGGGCTCTCCAAAAAATGCTCGGGTACTTAGCAGGGAGAAAATTCTACATTGTTACGGACCACAAGGCCCTCATCTTTTTAAAGCGCTGTCACTGCACGAATGCTCGATTATTGCGATGGGTTCTTTGGCTGCAGCAATTTGATTTTGAAATTCGCCATTGTTCAGGAATTAATAACCCCATTGCTGATTTCTTAAGTCGACTGCCTTACTCCTCAAATCACAAAATTCGGAATGAGACTGAGTATTACATGAACGCCATTGAACTCAATGTCACTCCCATCCCTGAGATGCAGCCCAGGAATTTAGGAACGCTTCAGGAACAAGATGCCGTAATTGCAAAGTCAAATATTTTTACAAGGCTCTCTAGATCAGAATGACCCACTTTTTGAAAAATTTAGCCAAAATCCCGACTTGGTCAAAGTTTCAAACAACCTTGTAATGTTTAGAACTAAGGAGCAGCCAAGTGAATACCGGATTTGGATTCCCGCCGGTATTACTGACAAATTAATTATCCACCTGCATCAGAAGCACGGACATTTCGGAGGAAGCAAAACCTTAAAAGTCCTGCTCACTTTCGCATATTGGAAAGGCATGGCCAGGCAGACTAGGGCTACTGTTTCCAAGTGTATCACATGCCAAAAGACTAAATTCCCAAACCGGCATTATGACGGCCCGATGAGACATATTATTCCCTCGGCCCCAAATGAGCTTGCTTGTCTCGACTTGTATGGTCCGCTACCCACTGCAAGGTACGGGTACAAGCACATCATGGTTGTAATCGATTCATTCTCAAATTTACTCAACTTTATCCCATTACTCGGCCTACCGCACAAAATTGCCTGAAGCGGCTTATTCGCGAATTTTTTCAGACAGCAGGAACCTACAAAAAAGTTTTAAGTGACCACGCGTCTCAGTTTACCGGCACGCTGTGGAAACAAACACTAGAAAACGAAGGAGTGTCGGCCATTTTCTCATCAATCCGACATCCTCAGTCGAATCCGAGCGAGAGGGTTATGAAGGAGATCTCGCGCCTATTCCGCGCATACATCTCAAATAATCACAAAGAGTGGCCCTTGCTTCTAAAAAACATGAATGAATGGCCTAAACATTATTGAACACGACTCCATCGGTAATGACTCCGTTTGAGGCACACTTTGGGAGAAAACCGAAGCATGCTTTCCCTCTGCTAGCACGATTGTCAGGACAATCGGTCCCAAATTATGAAAACCGTTGCAGAATCATCTTGGAAAATCTAAACAAGAATGCCCGAAAAAGGGAAGTACTGGTAAAAAGGCCTTTTCAATTTAATGTAAGGGACAGGTGTTAGTTAGAACTCCACGAGTGAGTGACCAGCCTGCGGGCCTATTTCATAAATTCTTTCCTTTATTCAGCGGCCCATTTATCGTCGAAGCCATTCCACATCCGAACGTATGCCTCCTGCGGGACGAAAACGGCCTTCCAGCCGGAAAATTCAATTTTTTCAACCTCCGTCCGTTTAAAGAGTAGAAGTCACTGACAACCTCTGCACACGATTCGGAGTACCTTGGGCTCGCGGTACAGTTCATGTTCTTCTTTGTTAAAGTTCGTAGGGTTAATTAGAATTAAGATCTAGTAGTAGTGGCAATTTTCTTAGTGACTGTAGAATGATTTTAATGTTAGACATCGCCATGTTATTTTTTTGAAATTTCATCACGACGAGAAAAAAAATTCTCATTTTCCAAATCTCAATTTTTCAAAGCCCCAATTTTTTTTCTCTATTCGGAGGGGAGGGCCAATGTAGCGGTACGCTATTTTTAATATTTTTTAAATTTCACAAATAACTGTCGATGTGAGGCGTCCACCTCCCGCCGCCGCCAGCCGGGTCGGCGCGCCCCCTCCGCTAATGAAAGGGATGACAGCACGCGCCCCTCTAAAAGTTTATGGCCATCGTCCGCGAGTCGACCCTCATCCCGTCACGCACCCGGGCGCCGAAGAAGAGATTAGAGACGTGTGCTGATCCCGCCGTTCCGGGTATCATGCGCACTAAGTACCCAGGCCGTCCTTCGCAGTTTTCTCCAGGGGTCCCAACGGACATTCCGCGTACCCTTTACTGACCTACTTCCGAAGTCAGACGGAGAGCGTTTTCCAGACAGAGATAGGGCTACGGAAAATTCCTAGAATCACCGGACCTGATTGGCCGAGGACAAAATTACGGCGTAGTAGCACTTAGCCAATCAGGGGCAAAATTCCGTGGGGTGGGAGCGATTTTGGGGCACTTTTGAATTTTCGGGGTGGCGGAACGAGGAGACCTCCACGCTAGCGGCGTAGGGGAGAAGATCACTTCTTCTTGTTCGATTGAGCTGGGGGGGGCGAGCGCCGCGGAGTGAGTAACAGCTCCGGCGCCGCGTTCGAACGCTACGTGTACTCGACTTGTCTTGGGTGGCGAGCGCCGCGGAGTAAGTGATAGCTCCGGCGCCGCGTTCGAGGGAGAATTATTATTTTGGGACTTAGTTCGTGGACACTGAGCTCTGCCGTGGGCAGTGACCGGTGACTAGTTTTTCTCCGAGATTCGTGATCGTGAAAACTCCAGAGAACTTTCCGTAAGAACTGCTAATTTGTGTGAACGGAATTCGCGATCATTCACGATCCGGGCCAGCTGACCGTCGCCGCCGCCGCCGTCACCGCCGCAGCCGCTGTCGCCGCCGCCGCTCCTTTGGTAGCTATTGTGGAAGGACGTTTCTCGGCCTGGCAGGGCCATCTCAGCCGCCGACCCAGACGGAGAGAAGCCGCGACCCCCGCCGCCGACGCCGAGGGCCGCCTACACGCCGCCCCATTCAGGCATAAACTTCGGTCAACGACCGCCAAAGAACTATTGTGCATTGCTGTGCCGCGCTTAGGCACTTGTTTCCTCATTATTGTCAGCCAGAAGGCGAATGGCCTAGAGTTTGTTGGGGCCTGTAAAGGAATTTGATTGTAATTCTCGTTCGTTATTTTTTTTTAGATTTAAGTTTTATCTCATTTTTTCTTTCGTTTCTAACTGAGCTCATCAGGTAGGGCCTTTCTTAACTCTTTGAATCACTGTAACTTCCCCGGCCTATTATTAGGCGGGAATAAACCTTTTTATTTGCTTTACCAACCACTGAATTGTTTCTGTAGTTAGCAAACGCCTTACGACTCCTTCCATCCGAGTTAGATTCTAAGCAGGGGACAAAGTTGGCCGACTGAGCTAGGCCCGGGCCGCCCTCGTTGACTTCGGCGCACACCCACGCCGCCGGAGCTCGACGCTGTGGTTGACAATCGATGCCACCGTGTGGCTCGATAACGAACCTTGGGTGTGACAATACCGACAACATAACACTTTACCCTCGGTAAGCTAGGCACTGGAATGCGTTCGCTAACAAGATGCGAATATAATTTCTGGGAAATAGCACTGATTTCGCTTCCCGTATCCACTAATGCACGTACCGGAATGTTATTAATATCAAATTCTAGAATGTGGCATTTTTGGGTACGTTCTTTAACATAATTATCATTAACCCCCCTCCGCGATCGTCAAGACTAAGACATTGTTTCAGTAAATGGTATCTCTGACACAATTCGCTTGGTTTCAGAATATTTACAAACCATTCTAACACTGAAAGAAAATATTTTTCCGTGAACTTTTTCCTTTGGCGGAATGATAATACAATAGGTCAGTGTCTGCCAAATCAATGCTCTGTGACGTCACAGAAATCTGCTCTCTTTCTCCGAGCTGAGCGCGAAGGAAAGGCGAAACCCGACGGGGCGGCTGGCGCACAGTGTTCCATTGATGGTAAGGGAGTGTGTGTGTGTGTGTGTGTGTGTGTGTGTGTGTGTGAGTGTGGGGGGGGAGATTCGTTTGGAAAATCGATCATTACGTTTTTAAATAGTAATCTTCACCTAGGGAGTACACGACATTGCAGTTGGTGGTGGAGCTTGAGTGCCCCCATGATCCTAAGAGCTGTGCCGGCGGTAGCGTAGCTACTGGTAGGGCCTCCCTTGCCGGACAGGTCGATGGGGAGGGGTCAGATGAAGAGGTACTCCAGAAGAGGACCTCACCAACACCAGAAGAGAACCTACAGAAGAGGCAGTTCGCTGAAGACAGGAAGATGGCCTCAATGGAACCCGTGTCCGGGGTAACAGGGACGGAGTCTCTAACGGCCAGAGTGGGCGGAAGGAGCAACCCCTCATGCGGGGTAAATACGCATGATGGCGGGTGGAAAGGCCATAAGATAGCAGCCCTATCACACCACAAACTTTGCAAGAAGCTGGTAACCTCTTCGGAGTTAAATTCATACTCGCAATCTTCACAAGTTAACGCCGGACGAAAACAGACGACGACCAACGCACGAAAACGACAATAATAAAGGAACTTCGGAGGAATTAAGGATAGCAATTTGGAATGTGAGAGGATTGAGGTCTAAAGAGGTGGAACTGGAAAAACTTATGCTCGAGAGAAAGACACGAATTGCCATCATCACAGATAAGAAAAAATTGAAAGGGACAAAAGAACTGGACGAATACATAATGATTTATAGTGGTGTATTTCAAAATATAAGGGCGCGGGCAGGAATAGCCATTCTTATTAATAAAAGTTGAAAATCAAGAATTGAAAGTTACAATTTCATTAACGAGAGAGTGATATCTTTAAGATTTAGGATCTCCAGAGGTTATCTGATTGTAATAGGACTGTATGCCCCAGAAGAAGGGAAAAGGAAGAAACACAAGACCTATATAAGCTACTGCAGAAACATATTGATAAAACAAACAAAAATGACCATCTTATTGTATGTGGTGACTATAATGCGAGAGTAGGTAATATACCTGGAATGCTTGGCTCATTTGGAGAAAATACCCTAAACAATAATGGGAACGAACTTATTCAATTTGCCAGCACAAACAATTTACAGATCTCCAATACTTTCTTCATAAAATGAGATTAAATAAATAGATTAGGGGTAAGAGGATATAAGACAATAATATATTATTTCCTAATAAATTAAAAATTAAAATCACAAATTAAAGATGTGCAAGTGTATCGGGGATGTGATACAGGCTCTGATAACTTTACATTAATTAGCGAATTCAATCTCTGGAAAAGATGGACGACTACAAGACGACAGAAAAACAATTCAGAAGAAGTATACAAAGTACATCTTCTGCAAGAAGAAAGTATAAAAATGCTGTACCAAACTAGATTCCAGAGATACTTATTAGAAACACCAACTGAGAACGATATAGAGAAAGAATGGAATAACGTGCAAAGCGGCACTGAAATGCGGCAAGAGAAGCTATAGGCAGAAAGAGGAAAATAAGAAGTAAACAAGATCTGAAAATTTGGAACAGTGAGATTGAAAACCTAGTAAGAAACAAACAGCCTATCTTCAGCACCTACAATAAAATACTGGGGAGAGTAGAGAATACAAGGAAAAACGTAATTTATCAAAAAATGGAATTCGACAAGCTCAACAACATGCATGGGATACAATTATAAGCCATATAGAAAATGATATATACGGAAGACAAAATGTTGCTTATAAGATTCTTAAACATCTTAACAAAGAAGAAAAGAAACAGTGAGAATAGATGTAATTGATAAAATTGATTGGATTAAGCACTGTAGAAACCTATGGTATGACGAAAATGAAGCACAAGAGGAAACATGTGAAGTAATGTGCAGTGAAGTCGAACCCAAAACAATAATCGAGATCCAAGAGGCTTCGAAAGAACTTAAAAATAGGAAAGCAACTGGAACTGGCGACTACTGGAACTGGAAACTGGAAAGCAACTGGCGACTACCACACATCGTAAATTATTGTTGGCAAACTAATAAAATACCAGAATCACGGAAAACTGCTAAAGTAATATCCATATTCAAGAAAGGTGATCGCAAAGATTGTAATAATTACAGAGGAATCAGTATTTTAAATGCAGTGTACAAGCTCTATGCTAGAATATTAAATAAAAGGCTAAAATGTATCTCAGAAACTCTCATTGGTGAAGAACAGAATGGTTTTAGAAAATGGAGATCGACTACAGACAATATATTCATACTGAAACAAATAATAGAAAAAAGGAGTTCAATCAACAGACACACATAGCTTTCATAGATTTTGTAAAAGCCTTCGATAATGTAAATAGAGTGAAACTTTATAATGGTCTATAATGGAAAATAATGGCTATCCTCAAAAGTTAGTAGAAGCAATAAAGAGCGACCACCGACAATATCTTTGTGTTAGATACATTAGTAAAACTGGCGCTTTCACGTAAACGAGGCCATTTATATTGCAGTTTTGTGGATTTCTAAAAGGCGTTTGATTCAATCAATAGAGAATCGTTATGGCGAAAACTAAATGAACTAGGCATCTCACGTAAAGTTTTAACGGTGTTGCAGAGTATGTACAGAGAAGTAAATTTCTGCATCAAGTGCGGTGACGGAAGTACAACGCAAAAAATAAAATCGACAGTTGGGGTAAGACAGGGTTGTCCTCTTCACCGCTGTTGTTTATCTTGTATATAAATGATTTATTGATATGGGTACAGGAAACCGACACATCTGCACCGGAAGTTGATGGCCTGAAAATTCCCGGATTACTTTATGCGGACGATTTAGTTCTATACTCAGAAACGATTGAGGGATTACAGTCGAGTTTAAACACTTTTCGTTTTTTGAATATTTACTTTTAGTCCCCATGCTACACTATATAGTATAAAAGTAAATATTCAAAAAACGAAAATTGTTGTCTTCAAGAATGGGTTTTTTTGGGACAACAAAGAGACATGGTATTACGCACAGGAGGAACTCGACCGTGTTAAAACTTTTACTTATCTTGGTGCAAAATTCTCTATGAACGGGGGATGGAATAAACACATAGTTGCGGCTCATAGTAAAGGAAGAATTGCTCTCAACGAAATCGGTTGCGTAATGCGTAGAGTACCGGAATTGCCTTTAAAGGTGTGCGACACAATGTTTAAATCGCTAGTGCTCCCAGCAATGAATTACGGGGCGGAAATCTGGGAGTGGACAGAATAGACAGATTAGAAAGCATCGAAACAGATTATTATAAATTAATTCTCGGAGTCTCTAGATTCGCAGCAAATGCCGGCGTCTTAAGAGAGGTAAGTAGTGTAGGAATTTGGAAAGATTTAAAAATGAAAGCCATTAAGCTCTGGATTAGATTAGCAAGTGAAGAGTCTGACACGCTTATTCGCAGGTGCTTTAGAGCGCAATTACAGGAAAACGATCAGCGCTATTGGTCGTACAAAGTGAAACGGGTACTAGAACGCACAGGTTTGGGAGACGTTTCTCCTGAAATGGTTGAGAATAGGGGAACACGAGAGATAGAACAGTTAATTTCAAATCGACTTTCGGATATTAAAAGGCAAGATATTCTGGCAGCATTGGCAGAAAAATGTTCGTTAGTGGTACAAATTCACGAGTCCTGTATGGGGATGCGAAAGTTACGTACACACACTTAAAAGAGATGCAAGAGGGGGATACGCTTGGTTTAGGGTTGGGGGTGGATGCAACGAAGAATGAAGGATTCGAATGACAATGGAATCTATGTACTTTGCGGTGATAGAGAAGATTGGATCCACATCCTGTTAAATTGCTGCGCTACAGAAACTTGGAGAAGAAAATGGATGGGAATGGGGAACTATTGCTTCCAATTTAGAAACACAACGCTCGCTCAAAACATATTAGCTGATAATAGATCTCACTTCATGAAAGAATTAGGAACATTTTTAGGGAAGGTTCGAACTGTCAGGGAAACGATAATCAGGGAGTGGGAAAACAGCACCGGTTAGTAGTACGAGCGGAGCCTTAGACTGGAGATGAAATAATTAATTCAATAAGCATGAGATAATTAAGTTAACTAGTAAGCTAATGAATTATGAATATGAATTAGTAAGTTAGTAATAATTAAATTAATCAGTAAGCGATAATTGAGTTAATCAATAGTAAATTGTTCGGAGAGGCGGTGGTGCGGGCGATCTTCTGTGGCGGTGTTTGATTTCAGGGGCTGAGGAGGCCAAAGACCGGATGGAGAAGATGCCCATACCAGGAAATAAATAAATTGTTTAGAAAAAAACTAGTAGATTAACATGTACTCGTCTCCTGACGGCAGGTTTTCCCCCTTCAGGGTTTTTTCCTCAGCCGTACCTTATGGTCTCCTTTCCGCGGCTTTGATGCGATGAAGAGACCATTAGGGGTGAATGCCAAAATTCGAAAGGTTAGAATGCGGTAAGATGTAGGTATTGTAATGGCTTAAAGGCCTCCCGCCTAGCCACATAGTTAAAAGAATTGAAATTATGTATCAATGTGTTATAATTACCTATTAAATAAAAATAAATAAACAGCTTGTATAAAAACTCTACTATTGTTATAAAAGTAGGAATAAATGAAACTGATAAAATAATGATAAACAGCGGAGTGCGGCAAGGATGCCCAGTCTCACCGACACTTTTTAATATTTATAATGATGACAGTATCCAAAATTGGAAGCAAATAACTTACAAAGGTATTAAGATATCAAAGAAAATATTTTAAATATTTTACTCTACGCAGACGACGCTTTAATATTCCAGGAAACAGTAGATGATTTACAATATGCAATATTCCATTTAAATCTTTTGTGTAAGAAAAACGATGTTGAAATATCGAAAGGAAAAACAAAGGTGATGGCATTTTGGAGAAAACATTTAATTAGATCAAAAATTATTTTAGATAAAATAATTGTAGAGCAAATTTCCAGTATCAACTAGTTAAGTTATCAAGTCGATCAAGACATCAACCTTAAATTGGCAAGGTTCCAAAGAATTTGTGGTACTATACATATCACACTAAAAACAAGATAAGACAAGATACAAGAATAAATTTTCTATAAGACTATGTCTCTTCCAATTCTTCTACACGGAAGCGAAAGTTCGGTACCAACAAAAAGAACCTTAAGTAGAATACAGGCCGTTGGAATGAAGTTTTTGAGGAGAACGCTAGGCTGCACGAAAGATATTCGTAATAAGAATGTTAGGGAAAAACTAAATGCTGAAGGAATTGAAAGCAAAATAACTAAATATCGAAATAACTGGTAACAACACACGCAAAGGGCGAATGACTCAAGACTTTCCTAAATTAGCTTTACTCTATCAACCACTTGGAAGAAGAGACATGGGCAGACCCAAAAACGATGGAAGGAAAACTTGTGAAGACGGAACAGACTCAAGCCTAATCCATGAAGTGCAGAAGAAGAAGAAATAGTAATTATTATTTAGAATGTTTATGATTAAATAACAATGTGAAGAATTATATAATAGAACATAAACAATGTGAAGAACAATATAGTTATTACATAATCAAAGTAATATCCGACTCTTTATCGAAGCCAGTACTGTAATTCCACTTCCATTCTTCTATTGGATTATATTTTTGGAAAAGACAGTTTTAACATTTTAGGACAATTATATTTTATATAATAGTATATAATATGTCGAATTAGTTCGATCTGAAACAATAATTAATGTTAACAAATAGGTGCCGGTATGGGGTCACGTGATAGAATTTTCCAGGCTTGATTATTTTTGATGTACAGTTTTGTTGAGAATGTGTAAATCCTCGTGATTTTCAGAATATTTTCAATAATCTTCAATCTGCAAATTCCTTTATTCATCCCATGATTGCGACCTATCTCAATTACCAGAACTTATTTAATCGCGCAGAATTATCTGGGTCGCAAAGCTACATAATGCTGCTACATAGGTTGAACTTTTTATCATACTGTAGTTCTTTCGAACACACTAAACATTTCGCCTTTGTTCCAGTATCTACAAAAGGAAACCTTTCTTCCCTAGCAGAAATAAAATTAACGGGTATGGATGTTTTCCCACTCATGTTATCCGAAACAGCGGCAAAGGCCCATCGGCCAGCGGCTCAAAGGCCCAACGGCAACAGGCCCAAAGGCCAGACGTTATCGGCCTGCCATCTCGTTATCGGCCATTACCGGTTCATTATCGGCCACTACCGTCTGCCCTCCCTCCTCCCCCCTTTGCTGGGCATCCTTCTCCGAGCGTCTTTTCCCGGAGAGCAAAGCGGCTCCGACGTCATTCTTTGTCCAGTTGGCAATCGCTGCAATAGGTGGTTCCCGGCTCTGTGACAAGTTAGCCAATGTTTGACGTATACTTGACGTGTACTTTTGTGCAATGGCAGTAGTGATTAATGCGTAAAAATTTGTGCTGAATCGTGACGAAACTCCAAGAAAATTACCCCAGATTAGCCCGAAACCATACAATGGCGTCTGAGCATCAGGTCCCAGTAAGTAGTGAAGGCAACCAGTGTTTTATTGACAAACTATTTGTAACGGTAATTTTATCTCATCCCTTACCCTATCTTTCAGGAGGAGCCACTTTCACGAGCTTCAATTGAACAACTGTCAAGTTTACAAAAATGCAGTGAAACTAATTCTGAAGGTAAATCAAATGTCAGTAGTATTAAGATGACAAGCATTCAGATCAAGTGACAGAAAATTCTAGGATAAAAAAGGTGCAAAACAAAGGGAATGAATTAGCAGTCAGTCAACAAAGAACTACGGAAATTCAGAAAGACCAAAGTTCATTTGATGAAAGAAATTTGTTGACTGCAATAGATGAATGTAATTCAAAAGAAGTAAAACATCTTATTGAAGAGGGAGTGGATGTTACTTTTGAAGATAAAAATGGTAATACTCCCATTGACCTTGCTATAAAATTCGAAGAAAATGAAATAATTAAGATATTGGGAGAGAAAATTGTATATAATTCTATTGAAATAATTACAGGAAAATCAGATAAGTCTATCCTTTCATACTCCCCTAAGAAAGAAGAAAAAATAGAGGATAAAATTACAAAAAAAGTTAAATTTTCTTTAGATGCCATTTTGAAATTGACAAAAGAAGGAGATATTAAAAATTTTACCCATGAGAATGTTAATATTTTTTATCCTCTTCTTAGAAGCATTTGCTCTGCAGGATGTTGAAATAAGTAATAAACTGTCACCTGAGAGGAAAAATGAACTCATTGTGCAATATTTTGGAAAAGAAGACAATGATCTTATCAAGGATATTCGAGAAAATTTTGTGAAGAGAAGTGTTAAAGACCGTGAAAACAAAAAGATTATTTCTCCCAAGTACCTACAAAATTTTGTTCCCAAAACAAATGGCAAGTGGGATGTGGAATTATTTTTTCATAATTTACAAGATTATGTACAAGGTGTGTATGACAAATTAAGCGGGCACAAACAGAGTGAGGTAAATAAAAAAAATTTAAAAAATATATTAAAATCAAATTCTGTGCAACAGATAAAAGGTAAGGAAACAGTATCAAAACTGATTTGTGATTTAGTAAAAGAAGCCTATAGTAAACAACCACAACAGCAAGAGAAAGTAATGTTTGATCTTACTGTGAACATTATTCCATTGTTTGATGAAGAGCTGAAGGAAGGATTTGAGGAGTTAAGAAATTTAAGAAATAAACTTATACATAATTTTCATACGTACAGGGATCCAAATTCAAGATTAAAAGAATTTAAAAGAGTGATATTTGATTTAAGATCTAAGTTATTTAAGTATTATAGTGCCCACGAAATACATAAAAAACTTTCTGATGCCCGATTGGACAAAAATCTTGACAGAATAATAGATAATTTTAGTAAGATACTGGAGAGTCTTCAGGAGAAGTTTCATCAGGACCCTTTGACTTTATCTGAAAGGGAAACTACAGGTTCTTTCGAACATGTTTTCTCAGAATTGTTGTTTTCAGAAAAGGATGGTGGTGTCGAAGATCTAGTTGAAAAGTACCTCAGATTTTTTGCAGTTATTGACGATGAAATAAGAAGACAAATTGATAATGAAGAAGAAAGTGAAATTTCAGATCATTGTAGGGAATTAAGTGATCTGGAAAGAAGGGAAATATTTGAAGATTTTGTGAGATTAGAGGAAGTTAAAAAAAATGATGACCTGTACCAACTAAAGAAGGAAGATTTAAAAGAGAAATTTCGTAAATATGGTATAGAGGAGTATTATTTCAATAAGACAATTAAATTCTCTTTAGAGGGTAACAATGTTTTTGAGAGAAAAGATGTAATTACAGATATTGTTAAAAGTTTAATGAGTTTAAAGCTTTCCAAAGAACTTGAAGAATATAAAATTTTAAATCAAGATATTATTTCTATTTATGATCGTTTCATACAAGATGAATTTAAAGGAGAAATTTTCAATTTAAATAATCATAAAGATTTACTGAGAAACTATTATTTGTCAGAAAATGCTAAACAATTTATTGAAAGAAAGCTTCGCAAACTAATAAAGAAAGAAGAAGTTATAAACATATCTGAGGGATTCCAAATAAATATTGCAAAAGTTGTGAATAATATTCTCAAGACATTCTATAATGCCTATCATAAATATCAAATTAAATTTGATAATATAGATGCAGCATTTAGTGATAAAATATTTTTGGACTTTTTAGTGAGTCAAGATGTGAAAAAAGTTAGTAATCTAGGACCTGGTCAATATGGCTACATGTTTAAAGATAAGACGTACATATTTTGGCTTATTAAAAAACTACTAAAAGCAGAATACACAGCACCTTATATCAGTAACTTGATAACAAAAACACAAAGCGATGAAGTAATTGAAGAAGATGATTTAAAAAGGCTAATAGAAATTTTATTTAAAAAAAATAGATATATAATGTATCTTAGTGAATTACTGTTTGTCCGAAGTGGAAAACCTAACTTCAATTTGTATGAAGTAGTTTACGAGATTTTTGAAAAGGGTGATATCAATGCTGTAAGTATGCAGGTTTTGTTAGCCAGTCCTAAACATGCTAGAAAGTTGATAAATTTATTGTATAAGAGATTTGATGTTAATGAATGTATTCCTAATAAAACAGTTGAATCTACAAAAAAATTCTTAAGGTATTGAATGATGTAATTCTAGAATTGATATATAAGAGTAAGAATGATAAGGTACTTGAAATATTGGCTGGTAAAGACAAAAACGAGTACTGTAATAGTCCAGGCCTGATACTGTACAAAAAATTAGTAAATAAAGGATTTATAGATATTAATGATAATTTGCTTCTTGATTACCAGCTCAATACAGTTAAAGCAATAAATGCTGAAGGGCAAAAAAAGACATGGCAGAAGAAGCCTGAAGAAGCAAGAAAGTTGTATGGAGAAGCATTGAAAATTTTGAATGAAATACCTGTGAATGAATCTCCAAAGTCTTTACTGGCTTTGAGTCGTAAAGCATACACCCACAATTTACTTGAAAATTATGATGATTCTTACAAAGAATACCATGACTTATACAAGTTAGTGATAAAAATTGCTCTTGGGTCAGATGTGACTAGTGAATTTATTTTTAAAAAGAATTTTAATCAGATTAAACAATCAGATAAGTACGAGAATCTCTTGAGTGCATCTGATGAATGCAGGAAGTACCTTAACATTATCAAAATAAAAAAATCTATTGCTTACAGTGAACTTAAACAAGGAGAAGTGAGAAGGAATCAAGGTGAAGCTATAACACATTTTGAAAAAGCTTTGACAACTTGTAAAGAAATTCTAAATTTAGAAAAAACTGATTACAGAGAAGAGTACAAAACCATTTTGCCAACAAGAAGAAGAATTATTTGTATACATGAGAATATTGGCAAACGAAGATTCTCATCAAATGAGTATTTGAAAGCATTGTGGTATTTTTATTGTGCTTTACAAGAAGCAACTACTGTCTTTACAAAAGAAAGAGATATACTTGGCTTTTTGGGGTTTGGGAGAAGCATGAGGTCCATTCTAGACAATTTGAATAAAGTTGCAAAATCCCACAATAAACTTGGTGAAGAGTCATCACACGAACTAGCAATGTATCATTGCAATAATGCATTGAACATTTATGAGAAGGTACACAGAATTGAAAAGGATCTATTTGGTGAAGAACATAAAGGCTCCTTAAAGACCCAAAAATCTATTGCATTTACTCTTAATAAACTTGGCGAATCATCAGATAAAGATGAAGGTTTAAAATATTTTAATAATGCAATAAAACTTTATGAACAGGTATACAAAATTGAAAAAAAACTTTTCGGTGAAGAACATGAAGATACACTGAAAACCAATATCAACATTGCATGGACTTTTTCCAAACTTGCTAAAATATCATTAAATATGAATGAAAGACTAGGATATTTCAATAATGCACTGATCATTTATGAACAAGTTTCACAAAATACAAACAGATCTTGGTAGGAATGAAGATAGATTGAAAACCCGAGATAAAATTTTAAAGACTAAAAATAATATTGCAAACTTATAAATACAGTATTGCACTTACTTATAATAATCTTGGTTTATGAGTCAGTTTGTAAAAATGAAGCACTTAAATATTTTAATAATGCTCTCAACATTTTTTGTAAGATTCACAAAATTCAAAAAGATATTGCTATAGATGACAAAGAAAGTTTGAAAACCCTAAGCCAAATTTTAAGAACTGAAGATAATGTTGCATATACACTTAATAAACTTAGCACAGAATCAACTAATATACAAGAAGAATTAGTATGTTTTTATGACACTGAATATTTTTGAAGAGATTAACCAAATGCTAAGAGATCTAGGTGAAGATGATAAAGGCTGTTCAAAAACCCTCCACAATATTTTATGGTTTAAAAATCAAATTGCATTTATGCATGATAAACTTGGTGAAGAAACAGTGGGTGAAGGGGCACTTCAACATTTTAATAAAGCTCTTGTTTTGTATGAGGAAATTTATAACATTCAAAAGGTCTTGTAGGAGAAAAACATGAGGATGCATTAAAAACCCAAATAAATATTGCAGTTACATATGAAAAACTTGGAAATTCCTCAACTGATAAAGAAGAAGCACTAATAAATTTTAATAATGTACTAATCATGTATGATAAGATTCATAAAATTCAAACAGATCTCCAAAAAGATCATGACTGTTTAAGAACACTACATAATATTTTAAAAATCAAAAATTGCATTGCATTTACACATAATAAACTTGCTGAAAAATTATCTAATAAGGAATAACTAGATCATTTTAATAAGGCTCTTGTTATGTATAAGGAACTTCATGACGTTCAGAAGAATCTTTTTGATGAAAGACATGAAAACTCTTTAAAATCAGTTGAGAGAATTCCATTTACACGTTACAAGATTAGCTGTTGGTATTATAAAATGTTGATCTTCATGCAGCAATAGAATACAGCCAACAAAATCTTGAATACCTGCAGATACTTATGGAGAAAAATTGAAAGAATGCAGTAACACTCTATAGAAGAGCACAATCTTTTCGACATTGTATTATCAGAAATGGATTTAATATATCAAGAGACCTAAGGTGCGTTCTCTTATTGAATTTGCTAAACAGAGACAATGACAAAAAGAAAATAAGAAAACTGGTAGATATAACTAAATTCATGCCCATCAATGAGTTGTACTGTAACAAATTGTGCAAGACTGTATTGAATTCAGTTCTTGAACAGGTTTACATTTTTTAAGGATAAGAATTGATTTTAATTCACGTAAATTGTATTAAAGAATTCCATAGAAAACCTCTTATTTGGACTAATAAATATAAAAATTAGACTTGAGTGTCCTGTGCTTTAAGAGTTATTGAGTCATCACCAAACTCAAGAATGATTGTTTTTAATATTCCTGAAAATTTAATTTCAGGTAATTAGATTTGGAAACAGTTTTTAACAGAAAAAGTTTTTAAACCTTTGTAGAATTTAATTATAATTTTTCTTATGTTGTTGCCGTTAAGTTGTGTGGGTGTGAGCTTAAAAGGTCACTTTTTAACAACATGATCATATAGCAACCACTGTGATTTTTTTGCTGTAGGGGAAACTGTAGGGATAACAGGTAGGGACAACACAAAGTCACAGAAACATCCATGTCTGAGACAGGATTCAAACATGCAACCCTTCAAACCATGTCTGGCTTATGGCCCTCAAAACTTAGCGACCTTGGCTATTCAGGCCAGAAAGATTTTTGTTAGGCTGTTTTCTTTATGAGAAATGCTTGTGAATTATAACAGCTTAGGTCTCCTTAAGATTTAATTCATGTCTGATTGTAATCTGTTGCAGTATTAATAAAAGAGAAATGAAAAAGTTAATATGTCTTTAGCTGTACATCACAGAAAACCTGTAAATGAATCAATAGCCAACAAGCTCTTGAGAACTTTTATCAAAAGTTTAATCAGTGAAAAATAGAAACAATGTTTTAATTGAGCTAAAACAAATTAAACAAAAATACCATAAAATCAACAGAATTGTGTAAAGGAATGATAATTTTTATGGAAGTTAAAAGTAAATATATATGATCTTGTTGGTCATGCTGTTTATACATTTAAGTTTTCTATTTGTGCATAATCGATTGTTTTAATTTTTTTCTAGGATTTATATTCTTGTATCAATTTGTCTTTTTCACCCGCTGCTCGTAAAGTATACTTTATATTTGTATATTACACAAATAATAGTGAAACAAAATATCAGGATGTTTGTTTAAGAACCTTTTAATTTAATTTAAATAGGAAAGTATACATTGTTACTCTCTGTGTAAAATATTTGTATATGTTTGCCTATATAGAATTTCTAAGATACATGTATTTTGATTTTATTTATAAGCCCAAGCACTACATACTTCATTGGGACTGTTTTCCCATTCCTTACTGAAGCCTTCTTTTGTGTTTCTGTGCTTGTATAACATAGTTATAAATAGCTTTTAAGCTTGAGTGTAATATATTCATCTATATTGGTAGTCTCTGTAAAAATTTGATTTATTTAGTCAAAAACAGTGAAAACTATGTGTTGTGTGGGGGAGGTGCTGTTTGCACACATTTTCTTGACATCTCTTCCCAACATTTTAACTCTACATAGTTGAAAAATGAATAAAACTTATAAAAAAAGCGAAGTTGGCAACTTTTGAAAACTACACATTTTTGCTCCCAAGTTATAGAAAACTTATTTGCATTGGTAAACGAACTACAGATTTTAATTTTTTTGTATTACTAACAAAACGGAACACACCCCCAGCTTTACTGCTACCACTGCCAGCAAAAAGTGAGGTCAACAAAATGTGCGCAACATATAGTATGCCCAGAAGTAAATCAAGGGGCTTTTGCTCTCAGCATTTGCTGAATGGATCAGGGAAACTGAACAAAAACCTGATTGAGGTGGGGTAAAGTATATAAAATAAAATTAATGTTTGTGTGTTGCACTGTCAAAGACTGCATGAAGATGATGATGATGTAAATTATGATGTTTCAATGATGATTTGTGTTCAATGTATGCCTCTTTTTATGGAAATAAAACATGTTTTACACTATAACTATGTTCATTATACCATTTATTGTTGTAGAGACCTAACCTAACTCAGTTCCCTGCAAACAAATTTTTCATAGGTAAACACTATACTAATTATTTTCATATTTATTTTATTTTCAAATATAAAACTGTATTATCTTGTTTTCAGAGCTCAATGCCGAAATGTTGTGTACGGGTGTTGTTTAAGAGTTGTATATTGCTGTATACGAGTTTTCATGCCTCAAGGGTTCCTGAGAAAGTGAAAGGTCATCTGGTGGCTCAGAGCGAAGTCGCTTGCTTTTCATCAAGGGGGTCCGGGTTCGATTCCCATCGATCTCTTGTGAATTTTGTTCCAACAAAACCAGTTTAACTGCTTCACCGGGGCTAGTCCAACCTCTGTGAAGTGTCTTATATTCTAATTCCTTCCCAATCACTGGGTAGTGACGCAGGGGCGCGCAAGAGATAGGCGTGAGCGCGGAGATGCTACTTGGTGGTCCTCTTGACTACGAGACGTGACATATGGTAATGGAGGATTACTCCTATACTGCGATTTTTGTAGGAAGAGCTCTCAAGATAACTCAAATCCCATCTTCGCGATGGAATATGTCACGGCATTTCGTATCATTCACAGTCGTTCCGCTAGATTTCGCACGATCGCGACCGTATGAAGCAGTGCTTGCGATCATGCGACTTCTACCGGCAAGACTGAGAAAAGACGCGAAATGCCGTGACATATTCCATCGCGAAGATGGGATTTGAGTTGTCTTGAGAGCTCTTCCTACAAAAATCGCAGTATATATATAGGCCAGGAACTTTGATAGCTCCCTTCGAGTGCGCATGTGCGCGGAGAGGCGACTCCCACCATCAACCGATCACTTCCCCTGAAAATATCGCTTTCTCACTCGCTCTGCGCGCCACGCGGCGTGGCCGGTCGAGGGGAGGGGGGTCTGAACGACAGTCTGCTTTGTCCGTGGGCCCAACGTGCAGCAGTAAAAGTGTCAGCCATCCAAATCAAAACAGTTTCAGCTGTCTGTGCACAAACACTGACTCTTAATGTATTAACACTAGAAGGACCGGAATTTCGTTCTACCTAGAAGGACCGTTGTGTGTCATTTTGACACATGATCTCCTGGGCATTTAAAAAGCTAATATTATTTTTTTTACGTAATATGAAGAAGAGTGGATAAATGAATAAATGCACATACATCTGGAACATTTTAATACATTAAATTTAAGAAACTTTGAAGTTACAAAACACTAAATTGTAAAAACTTTTACAGAACTTGAAATAATAGAGACAATACTCTGCAATAAATGAAACATTAATGAATATTTGTTAGTTTATGAAAATTTAATGTTCATATCTATGTAGAAAGAAAACAATTAAACACAGTGTAGGCGTATTGATTTTTTTCTCACTGCAGTTTCCGTAAACAAAATTTCAAGTCATGCAACAAGCAGTGGAAGTTAAACAGTTACAACATCTTTCTCTTTGGCAATACTTCCTTTTCATATGACTAGGTGTAACTGTGCCTTTTATCAACTGTGAAAGGTAAGATTTAACATTTTCAGACAATATTTCAACTATTATCTAGTGAATAAATTGCCTTCTACTTATATTTTTCTTGCAACTTTCTTGGACAATATTTGTGCATTTGCTGTTGGGATATCTAGGATCTTGAATAAGATATGATCTTGCTATCTTTTGTCCCTGCGCCCACTGTAAGCATAGGAACCATCTGATACAATGCATCTATTCTGCCTTTACTTTTATATATAAAAAAAACCTCTTCGGATTCTTTTTCCTGGTGTTCTGTTTGTTGATGCAGTCATACAAGGTGATCAGGATTAGAACACTTTTTTTTTTTGGCACTTAGTAAATTGTATAAGTTTGGACAAACAAAACATTGGTCAAACTCTCACAGATTATATCATACTACCAGTGGCGAAGCGTGAGGTTAATTTTTGGATAAGCTGAGTCACGAACATATTGTAAAAACACATATTTGTACTTAATTTATGAAATATCGAATATTTAGAAGATAGAGATCAAAAGACTACAAATTTAATAATAATAATAATAATAATAATAGTAATTATTATTATTATTATTATTATTATTACTACTATTTCAGTTATGCAACAATACTCAGATCAAGAATAAGCCTACTGCAGAATTGAAAAAAAATTGTAAATGGTTATGCTTATTTATAATAGATGTATACTCCTTGTTTGTACAGTTTTTTGTAAATTAATTCTAAA